>WBMZ01012352.1:0-194155 GCA_013400975.1 Atrichornis clamosus
TCGGCAGAGCCGCGGCCCCGTCACGGGCCGAGTGCGGCCGCTCCGCAAAGCCGGCGCAGGGGTCATGGTGCGGGCGGCCGGGGGGAGCCGCGCGGAGCGGCCGGAGGCGCCGGCCGGGTAATCTCGGTTCAAGGAGGCCCGGCGTGACCTGCGCGCGGTACCGGGGAACGGACGGGCCCGGCGCCGCCTCCCGCCGCTCCGGGGGCTGGCAGGGCCCCCGCGCCCCCGGCCGGCCCGCGTTCTGTCCTTAAACTCAGCGATTCCCTGCCAAGCGGCTGCTGGCGGGAGGTTAAAGGAAGGGCTGCCCGTGCTCAGCGGAGGGCTGCTCTTGCGCACGGAAATCTAAGGGAAGTCAGCATTTGTTTTTGTTAAAAAGGTCTGATTTCTTCAGTCCTGTGGGATTTTTTCCTTTTTGAGGGTTTCCTTAGGACAACGAGCAATGGGCATAAGCTAAAACATAAGTTTCATCTCAACATGAGGAAGAAGTTGTTTACGTTGAGGGTGGCAGAGAACTGGGACAGGTGCCCAAGGAGGTCGTGGAGTCTCCCTCTGGAGACATTCCAAACCCACCTGAATGCGTTCCTGTGTCACCTGCTCCAGGTGACCCTGCCTTGACCGGGGGTTGGACTGGATGATCTCCAGAGGTTCCTCCCAACCCTGGCAATTCTGTGTTTTCCACGTCGTCAGTCTGGCTGTTCGGAATGTCCTCACTGCTGTTCTTCCTTGCTTTCATCAGCAGGGTGTAATGAAGCATCATGTCAAGCAATACACTGCCTTGTCCTGTAAATAAAACTCAAGCTATGGACAAAGCACAAATTCACAAATTCTAGCACACAATCACAGCACAGATTCTAAAACCCAGTTAATACTGGGGAACACCCTTGGGAAGAATATGAAAACATTTTGCTTCATATTTTCTCTCTCTTTAAGCTGAACCTTTCAGTACACACAGATCAAGAGCTGAGTTCACTGATCCTCCCTGTCTTTCTATAACCTAATGTCAGCATTTCCTCTCAACTGTATCTCCTGTCCTCAGTAGGTGTAGTGGAGACTTCTCAAAAATGAAATAGGATTTCACAGAGCTACAATTATTTCAAAATCAGAGCAGCCCTTACTCACCTCCAGAAAGGTGTCCCCCATCAACTCTGGCCTTGCACTGCTACTTTGGCGGCCATGGAATATTTATTTGTTCAATCTCCTCACTGCGATCTTGATCTCTGCCTGTTTCTCCAGAGTTTTCCTGTATCTCTTGCCTCCGGCTCACTATTTACCTAGTTCATAATTTTAGCTAAATAAAATCATGCTTTGGAGCTCATCAAATGGACATTACAAAGATCCTGACTGTAATTACAGCATTTAATCCAAATTATTCCACATAGTTTATTTGTATAGAAGTAAATAATTTAGTAATTAAAGACAAGGAACCACTCAGATGCCAATTGAAAGAAAACACAGCATGTGGGAAAGCTGTAAAGACTGAACTGCCAGGAATCTCATGAGGAAAAGATCTGTGTTAATTTGAAGTTAATGGATATCAGAATTAGTATTTTACACATCAAAGGCTGTCACATTCTTGCTGACCAGCACTACCTGAGGTTTGGGAGCCTAAACAGAGACATTAGTGGGAGAAGCATAAAGAGGAAGAGTTCTTTTTACAGGCCTTTTAAAAATGCAATGCTTTTGTCCAATCCCCTTTTCCCAGCTGGAAATGATAAACCACAACAATCAAATAGGCTTATGATGCCATGGAATCCATCCTCGAGGTGGTACCAGGTCACTCGCACCCCGTTGTCCTCCAGCCTCTTCTTGTACAACAAGCCGTCGTCCCGCAGCACGTCGTACTCGCAGGTCAGGATGAACGACTCTGGCAGCTGCCGAATGATTGTGTCTGCAGCCAGCAGCGGGCACAGGGTGGGCTCACANGCTTGAATTCACGGGGCTCGTGTGGTTTGTAGCCTCTGACCTTAAATTTCTCGGGGATGTTGTCTGGACTCACCCACCTCCTGTATTTCAGCCTCATGTCTGGAGGAATATGAGAGCCCTCCAAGACCTCTTTCAGATTTGATGCGTCCCCTGTTACATACTGCAAAGCACAGAAAGCGGCATGTTCTCGAAATAACAGAGGGACTCCCCGGTTTTGGTGATAGGAAGGTAAATTGAAGTCCAGTGCCTGAAGGCCTGGGTAGATCAGGACCTGAGCACGTAGTCTGGGCAGGTCTGACCTGCCTGCCAGGGTCTGGCTGACAGCAGCTGCCAGGTTGCCCCCAGCACTGTCCCCACAGACAGTGACACGGGCAGGATCCACGCCGTAGTGCTCCAGGTGCTGCAGGAAGTGCTCGGTGGCGTTCAGACAGTCTTCGTACGCAGCGGGGTACTTGTGTTCAGGGGCTAAACGGTACCTGGGGCACAGGGACAGACATCGAAAGTAACACAAGGAAATGTCATAACTCTAAATATGAATTTTCTACAGCACCCTGGCTTTCCCTGTGTTGGACTACTTTTTTCTTCCAAAAAAACCCCCATAAAGGTGTTTTTATCTGCTAAACAGATATTTGTCCAGTGAGTCATCACAGAGAAGTGACAGCCATAGGATGAGGCTGCAAGGATGTAGCATAGTGGGGATATTCTGTGAGCAGCCCAGATCCCAAGTTAAGTGAGGTAACTTCCTTTTTCTCTTCTGGTGTAGACTGCATCTGGCTTGTGGATGAAGTAGCTTAATCAGTCTGCACCTCACCTTTATTTAGGATATTTTGCTTTGAGAATTACTTTAATTTTTTGTATTTAAATAACTGGGACAGTTGTATTTTTCAGTGTTATTAGTATTAAAACTTACTAGCATTTGTTTCTTAGTGTCAGAAAGCTCCTTGAAGTTTACAAGGTGATTAAACCTATTTAAACAGATCACTGAATCACCACCTACCATGTCAGTTTATTAGTGAGTTCTTAACACATTGGAACACTGTTCTGGAAAGCATTCCTTGGTTTTGTGTGGTGTCAGCACGGCTCTTTTTTGGGAGACACATGGACCTTATTGTGGGCTGTGTCTGCAATGTCAGCTGATGGAGCAGGGGATAAATTAAAATAGCCCCCTTGAAATTCTGTCTGGCCACCCAGGATCCTGGGAAAAATCATAGAAAATGCTGAGTGGGAAGGGATCCACCAGGATCATCCAGTCCAGCTCCTGAGGAGGAGTGTTCCCACCAGCCGCGCATCCCTGCGGTGCTGAGAAGGGACAAGGGGCAAAAAGGCTTCCCCGGGGCAGCCCGGCCGTAACTCACCCCACGGACACCACCAGCCAGCCGCTTTCCTTGGCGATGTACTGGCAGATCCGATCATGGGAATCTGAAACACATCAAAGGGTGTTTTGCTGCCTGCAAACCCTCCAGCTCCCCTCATCCCTCTCCCCTCTCGTTTTGCTAAACACCTCCCCTGGCAGTTCACCAGCAGATCGGATGGAAAAGCCCTGATGGATTGGAAATTATATAATTTTTCTAATTAATTTTTGTTTTAATTACCCATAATCAGTGTATTAATTATAAGCAGTGTACTAGTCTTAAATCACTCTTAGCCAGCACGTAGCTAAGTTTCTTTACACAGACTGTTATTGTTGGCTTGACTGGGAAAATCACTGAAACTTAAAGTTTTGCTAAACAAACCATGATATGCTTCAGTGAACAAGGCCTGGGAAAGGGTGTGTATTATTGAAATTGGACACAAGAAGTGCAGAGTTTATGGACTACAAGGACATTTTGCAGAAACCAGAAGAAGCAGCTAACAAAGACTCGGTATGTGCGTGTTGGAAAGTCCCTACCAGAGGAAAAAAATACTAAAAAGTCTAAAGAGGATAGAACATCAATTTGCCAAAGAGCATTAAGTAATTTAGGACCGATGAACATTAATTTCTTTGTTTGCTAAAAATGTATGAATAGGTGAAAAAGTTTTTTATCAGCGTCTGTGTGGAGGCCGGAATTTTGTCGGCCACACACACGCACGCTGGCCAGGGATAAAGTAACACCTGACTCGCTAACACTAGAAAGACGATGCTAGAGGGTTCTGTTCCGGAGGATCTGGTGCCGGGGCCGCGATCCGGGGCCGTACCGAGGCTGCAGCTCATCCAGCCGCCGCCGTGGAAGAAGAGCACGGCGGGGCGCGGGCGGGCGGGCGCCGCGCGGGGCCGGTACAGCCGCACGGGCACCCGCCCGAGCCGCGCGTCCTCCTGCCGCAGCCCCGGCGGCGGGCCCGGCCGCCCCGCCGAGGAGACGCGGCGGATGAAGGCCAGGCGGCTGCACAGCTCCAGCTTCTCTAAAATCCTGCCCTGCAGGGAGAGGGAGGAGAGCCGGGGTGAGCTGAGGGGAGACCGCGCGCGGAGAGCCCTGAGGGGGGCACCCGGTGAGGGGGAACCGCGTGACGGGGGAACTGGTGAGGGGCAGCTGGTGAGAGGAAACTGGTGAGGGAGAGCTGGTGAGAGGAAACTGGTGAGGGAGAGCTGGTGAGAGGAAACTGGTGAGGGAGAGCTGGTGAGAGGAAACTGGTGAGGGAGAGCTGGTGAGAGGAAACTGGTGAGGGAGAGCTGGTGAGAGGAAACTGGTGAGGGAGAGCTGGTGAGAGGAAACTGGTGAAGGGGCACCTGGAGAACGGCAGTTGGTGAGGGACCCCCGTGAAGGGTCACTGGTGAAGGGTCACTGGTGAAGGGGCGGCTGCTGAGGGGGCACCTGGTGAGGGAGCACTGGCAAGTGCTCCCAGGTGTCTCTCATCCTTCTAAGGTTTCCGGAGTTTCCCGTTTTATCCTTAAAAAGCACACAGCCTTCCATTACTGGTACTCCCATTACCCAGCTTTTCATGTTACTGGAAAGCCCCAAGAATGGCCTAAAAACATCATCTGTGCTTAACTAAAGTGGAAATCAAAGCAATCTCACTTTTTATAAATATTTAATTTTAAATTTGGTTAGGGAAGCTCAGCTGATAAAGCTTGGGCTTGTATGGCTGACTTAATCCCTATGTAATAGAGAAAATCTGACTGAAACTCTACCTGAAGTCTAATAGAAATTATTTTTAAAAACCTGTCACCTCAAGTCAGCCCCCAAAAAGAAAAGCCATTATTTAAGCCTTGATGCAGCCATCAGGATTCCAATATTTACACACACAACAGAAATAACATCTAACCACATTTCAGGCAGAAATCATGGCAGAGTTACTCACCAGACTAGAGATAACAATCAAAACAGCAACAATAAGTCGAAGTTTTCCAGGATGGCTCGCTCCGGGAGGGATGCTGCAATTGGCATACTCAGTTTGAATTGTTTTTATGATTGCTAATATGAATGAAACAACAAAAATCACCAGCAGTATCACGGGCAGGAGATTAAAAAATGCCATTTCAGGTATCCAAAGGTGATGTGTTTTCACACCTATTTCTGATTTAATTTTCTCAGGTAACAGTAAGCCTTACAGCTGTCCCAGTTACAAGAGATCTCTCAGGTGTTACTCACTTTAAAGTCCTTGGAAATGTTGTGCAATGTGCCAGCGGTTGCCACATTGGTTTATCCTTGTTTATGGTAATTGTGGGACTGATAAAGGGTGTGGTATTCTATATGGAATTAGTGGATTGTGGATGGTAACAGTGAGTGTTTAGAGACAGCAGTTGTGTCCTGAATGAAGTTCTAGTCTATGACAAGTATCTCTGACAAGGAGAGCTAGTGAACGTGGAGGTTAAATTGTCCCTTGCAGCTGATCTGCAGCCACAGCATTGTGCTTCCTGCATTGTGGGCATGCTCTAGGTAGTTTGAAATATAAAGTTTTAACAAGGACATTTAGGAAAAAAATGGAAACTAACAAGGGAGCGGGGAAGCTAAGTAACGTGCTCTGCAAAAGTAAATGCATCAGGCTTATTTTTTTGTCACATGATTTGGGGCTTGGAAAAACCTGGGCTAGACCAGGTTTCCCTGCCCACTGCAGGGGGTTGGAACGAGATGAGCTCTAATGCTCCTTCCAGTCCAAACCATTCTGTGATTCTAGGATTCTATTCAAGCCCAAGAACGAGTTTTTCAGCACACCCATATGTTTGATAAACATAGGAAAACACTTAAAGCATTTTCTCCATAGTAATGTAAATAAATCTGTTGTGGACAGTTGCAGTTCTAACTGTGACTTCATTTTTTTGAGTCTAGAATACCAGTTACCCACCCCACAGACATCATCTTTACTGAAACTCAGGTGCTGTGTGTAGCAGAGAGCACAGGCTCTGCACTTAATGGCACTGTAGTGTCAGTGTCTTTCTCAATTCCCAAAGCACACACTTCTGGTAAGAATGAAACCATCGATTATAATTGAATAAAATAGGTCAGACCTGATGTTGGCTTAAAATTTTACTGTGTCTTTTATATGTACTGAGAGAGCAGCAAGTGTCTAGTCCAAACAGATGATTAAAGTAGGCAGACTGTGCATGGACTAATTCAAACAGCACTGAAAGAAACTTTCACATTATTCTTGAAATATTTTTTACAGTGGTCACACTGACGCAATTGCTTATTGACAAATTTACCTATCTGAACTTCTTATATGGAATTTAGAAGCACAGAAGACCACAGAAATTTGGCAGTTCTTACAGAAAGAAAAATGTTCCTATAAGCTTTTTATGAAGTTCACAATATTATCAAGACCCCTTTTCCCAGCTGGAAATGACAACCAGTCACTGTTAAATGAGTTTATGATGCCATGGAATCCATCCTCGAGGTGGTACCAGGTCACTCGCACCCCGTTGTCCTCCAGCCTCTTCTTGTACAACAAGCCGTCGTCCCGCAGCACGTCGTACTCGCAGGTCAGGATGAACGACTCTGGCAGCTGCCGAATGATTGTGTCTGCAGCCAGCAGCGGGCACAGGGTGGGCTCACAGAACCTTTTCGTTTTCTCAAAAACTTCAGTTGTGCAGTCAAGCAGCACTTGTGGTTTGTAGCCTCTGACTTTAAATTTCTCGGGGATGTTGTCTGGACTCACCCACTTTCTATAATTTAATTTCATATCTACAGGAATATGGGAACCTTCCAAGACCTCTTCCAGATTTGTTGCATTCCCATTTAGATACTGCAGCACATAGAAAGCAGCACGTTCCCGGAATAACAGAGGGACTCCCCGGTTTTGGTGATAGGAAGGTAAATTGAAGTCCAGTGCCTGAAGGCCTGGGTAGATCAGGACCTGAGCACGTAGTCTGGGCAGGTCTGACCTGCCTGCCAGGGTCTGGCTGACAGCAGCTGCCAGGTTGCCCCCAGCACTGTCCCCACAGACAGTGACACGGGCAGGATCCACGCCGTAGTGCTCCAGGTGCTGCAGGAAGTGCTCGGTGGCGTTCAGACAGTCTTCGTACGCAGCGGGGTACTTGTGTTCAGGGGCTAAACGGTACCTGGGGCACAGGGACAGACAGGTGTGAGAGAAGGAAACACTGGTTTTAATGTATGGCCAAAGTCCTGGTTCCTGCAACCCTGATCTCTGCAGAATTCTATCTCCACAGGTTTATCATCAATAAGCTTTGAGTAGGTGGTGCAGATTATTTTGTCATGATACCATCTGTTCATGATATCTCTCAGGTCTTTAACAACACAGGAGTACTATGCTGCCAACTATATGCAGGTTTTATTGATAATAATTTAGTTGTTTTCTACTTTAGTTTTTTATGGGTCGGACACAAATGAGAATACTTCTGGTTTATGTCTTTGTTACGTAAAGTTATATATCTATATCTTCATGATCTGAATCATTATCCCAGTATTTTGATAATGTATTAGCGTGTCATTCACATTGGTCTTCTCTAACCATCAAGCAGGCTTTCCTTGAATAAGGATTAAGTAGATCATATAGCTTACCATCTGTTTAGAATCACTTTTGAGTTTGGAATTTGAAAACATTGATTCAAAACTTCATTTTTCCAACCACATATCACAAAGTATAATTTGTGATGTAGTCAGACAGTGAAAACAGCCCCAGTGAGTCTTCAGTGGCTCCAAACAACAGTAGAATGAATTTGTAAATCACATGCTTGACAAGTCCCACAGAGACATTTCTCTGAGGAAGGTTGTTGCTATGATTGGGGGGGACAGAATGTGATATTTACACTGTAGGAAATAATCTCTCAAAATCAGCATGAGCAAAGACTCACCCCACAGATACAACCACAGATTCACTTTCTCTGGCGATAAAGCGGCACAGCTTTTCGTGGGTCTCTGAAACAGATTTGGTGGGGGTTGGGTTTGGGTTGGGTTGGGTTCTCTCTCCAGAGTGCTGATGTTGTCTATTGGATAAGTCAAAGAATTGAAAGAAGAAAATACTCTCTACTTTTCTCTGCCACTTCTTACATAGCTCCTCAGTTCTTTTGCATCCCCTCACCTTCCTATTTCAGCATTTTTTCCATTAATTTCATTGTCCTTGTCTGTAAGAAAAATTATGTGATCCACAGCAAATGCTTTCTTCTGGCAGCAAGAATTAGGGGATTAAACCTGTGTTTATACTCAAAGTTTGCAACTGCTACAGATCAAGAAACAACCAACTTTACTATTTATGAAGTATGTATTTTTTAACTATATATTTTTTTTCTGCTAGATATCTTACCAAGGCTTCCAAATACCCATCCTCCTCCATGGAAAAACATAACTCCTCTCCTTTGGCTGGCAGATGGAGCCTTAGGCTGGTAAATCCTTACAGGCACTTTCTCAAACCATAGATCCTTGATGAAGAGCTTCGGGTCTGCCCCCAGAGTCTTTCTGCCTTGCATGTACCGGACAAAGCTCACCTGAGTGCAGATGCCAATGTTTTCCAAAATCTTTCCCTATTCAAAGGCAAAGAGAACAGAGAATGCACTCAAGAGATCCTTATTTTGCAAAGGAAGGGAACTGTGTGGACAGTAAACTCATGGTGCCTAAGTCATGTATTTCAGGGCAGTAATAAACTAACAGAGTAGTTGTACAGATATAGTACAACTGAACAAGTAACAGCAGCATCAGGAGAGGTTATGAGAGAGTTACACGAACCAAAGAACAGAACCCCAAACATTGCAGCATTAACAGACTGGTGAAATAGATCCCTCTGCTTCCTCAGCGGGTCCTTTACCTAACACTGAAAGTGGGTTTGGTTTTCACTGGTTATTCTGTCGTTGCCCCCCAGAAGATGTGAAAACATACCGCAAGATGGTCACTCTGGTGATGATTTTCATGGTACAGACACTTGCTCAAGTAGAGTTGACTAAGTTAAGAATATATTTAGTAAATGCTTTTTGATTCATCTCATAAGTCTCACTGATGTGAGCATTGCACTGTCAAGAAGATCCTAAGATAGTTAGTAGGAATGAACTTCTTTTCATTCTCTGTGCTGTAGGGATATTTGTGCCAGACACCAGAAAATGAAAAGAATACAAGTCAGAGCTACTGCCCCAGCATAACTTTGCATAAATTAAAAAAAATAGGCATAGGCTCTCTTTTGAAATGCACTGTTTAGCCATGCCAACCAGTACTTCGGTCCTTAGGAACATCTGGATCAAGTTCATAATATTTAGTATTGTTACGAATATTTCTTCTTAGACAGCCACATTTGCATGGATTGTCAATACAGGGTCATGACTCTCAATGTATTTATCTCTGAAAGGCCTTTTTTTCAGCCATTCCAGCTATTTATAATATTCTCCATGCCCAAGCTTGAGGAAAGATTTCTCAAAGAAACAAAGACATTTTGCAATATACTGATTTTAATTTGTTACAGAAACTAGCCTTAGTGTCTCTAATTGTATACAAATATGATAAAATGTTTTATTCTTTTGCATTTGCTATTTTTCAAGCAGAAATGGAACAATACATTTACGTTCAACTTTTTTGTTTTCTTTCACCCTATGTTCTTTACGTTGCAGTGTACAATGCTGATTTATGGTACTAGTGGGCAGTGGATTGATGATAAAAAGAGAGCAGGCTTTTCCACCTGCTTAAGTGAAGTAATGTCTTTCTAATTACAACTTCTGTGCAGCCAAAGCATGAGAATATATATATCTAGAATTCTTTGCTATGGTCCATTATAATCTAAAATATTGCTGACAGATAATTTTTTTCGTTTTTTTCTCTTTTTAAAATTATTTAAATAGTTTATCTCTCTTGGAGGTGTTCCATTAATTTATTAAATATATGCACAACCTCTGTTATCTTGTATCTAGTGCCGTGTCTCATCAGAGCATCACTACATCTGCCATTACATGGAAATGCCTGTGATTCAGTGAGCTCCTCTGTCAGCAGAGCTCACCAGCTGCTGAGTGCAGGTCCTGGGGACTGGTTGCCTTCCCATGCTTTTACAGGCCGGTTCACCTGGAGAAGTTGGGCTGGCCAGGGCCCCTCATTCCCATCAGACAATCCTGTTTAGTTGCTGCAGGAGTTACATAAATGTGCTTTGGGCAGAGAATTCCTTCAGCTCCTCTCGGGCAATGTTACCTAATTTTGTCACCTGTGGGGCAGAAACTTTCCCTTCCCAAAGCCAATTTTGAAATGTTCAGTTTCTCATTTTATATTCAAAATAAATACATAACTCCTCATCCCCAGGCCCAAGAAAAGCTTGAAAGAACAGCCCAAAGACATCTGGAGTAGTCTGAACCTCAAATGGAAATATAAATGATCCGACACGGATAAACATTCTTAATCAAATCATGGCTGGGTCAGCACGAGTCAGGGCAGAAGCACAGTCAGACTTTCACACACTTGTGTTAGGCAACTTTTAGGTGCTGCCTAAAAGGTAGAGCTGGGCAGGACTGGACTAGAACAGTGCAGTGTCAAAAGTCTGGCAAAGGTTTCTTTAGCAGCACTCAGATAAATAAAACTTGCAGCATGACAGCAGTGCCCTGCTCTCCTCTCTGGAACATAATTCCATGCAGGCTTCTAGCACTGTAGTGAGTTTAAAATCTACAGGTTCACTGTTCTTCCCCCAGAAATAACGCCAGGTTCACTTACCACCACAGCTGTGCAAATTAAAATTATATGAATGCTTCGGAGCTTTGCAGGCTGGTTCACTCCAGGAGGAATTTCTGAGTTGGAAAAATCAAAATTAATTGCCCCCATGACCAATAATATAAATCCAGCAACAAAGCCAGCTAAGAATAATACCAGCACTGTGAGTACAACTGCCATGTTGCTGAACTGCAGTGATCTGAGATGTCTTTGATTTGACTTTCCAAGATATATTTGGCTTGTTACTTCCTGATTCTTTGTTCATCTTCGTGTTCCTTGTTTGCTCTAGTAAAAACCTCCCTCCTCCCTTTTACAAATACTTTAGCAGGTATCTTTCCCTCTCCCGTTTCTTTCCTCCCACTCCCATTATCTCACAAAAGATAAGTTGGTCAAAGTCCTGCATTTGTTAGCAGATCTATGCCAGCATAATTCTGGAATTTTTGCAAGAAACCAGTGCTTGGCTGGGAGAAGAGTGTTTTGAATGAACTGCATTAGTATTAAATTAGTTGGAGGTGGAAAATGGAGAGTGGGCGTTTGTGTGCTTTGAGTTTGTGACACTGTAAAAACACCCGTCTGAAGAGTTTCCTCGGGGTGGGAACCTGCATGTGGTGATTGTCACTCAGAAGGGCCAAATGGATTGTCACCAGTCCTCTTTGGAAAGGTGCACTTAGAAAGTTCTGTCATTACCCCAATCTCAGTTCTTAGTATTTTTGTTCTCTTCTAGTAAAGAACAAGCTTTAAAAAGCCACAGGAGGCTCAGTTTAGATTCATGATCAGGTGACCTTGTTGCAGGTAACCTTCGGTAACTCCGTGTGCAACCGGTACACCATAAAATGACTTAAGATAATCAGTGATTAAAGAGTTTCAAATCAAACTGCTTTATCTTGTTCTAGCTGAGGAATAGGATTGTGCTAATGTAGAGAAGGTGTACTTTAAATGATAAAAATTAATTAATTGTGAATCTAAGTCTGCAACTCTTCAAACAACTAGAGTGTCAGAAAATTTAAATTGCAGATTCACAGGGAAAGGAAAGAGGTAAAAATCTAACCTTATTAAGTAGCAATGTGAGGGGGGTTTTTTTTCTTTTTTGGTTTGATGGGTTTTTTTGTTGTTGTAAAGTCAAATTCTAAGTGATGGGGGTAAATTACCATGTCATTTTAGTTACAAAACTTTATAAAAAAATGAATTTTGTATTTTTTTTTCCAGTGAGACGTTGAGTGTTTTTAATAGGGCACATGGTCATTGTAAATATCCTGAAGTAGAAGGAAATCTTTTGTTTAAAATCAGCAAAAGCCCAGATTTGAAGAAAAAGTAGTTTACCCAGCAGTGTCTGTGGACTTTCAGTGTGTATTGTGTTTTCACAGTTACGTGGTCATATCCAGTTGTTTGATAAGTTAATTACTGTGAACAGCACAGATGTAAACAGGTAGAATTAGCAAGACTGTGGTCTCTGCCTGCCTGTGTTGTGTTGTTCCTTTCCCCATAGGGGGCTCAGTTGGGTTTATCAGGCAGTACACGTTTAGCAAATGTAACTCACACTCTTATAACAGGAATATTTGCAGTGCTAGTTTTTATTTTTTGTTGTTGAAAGCATCACAGAATCACCACGACATTACAGCAATAATATATATAAAATTGTGATTCTCTGCCTTCTTACATGATCTTCAGAACTTTTTCAACAAACAGCAGAACAGGTAGCCTTGAGCATAAGATAATCCTGAAAGAAAACAAGGGCTGTAGAAAAGTCTCACCTCTGCACTCTCCTAACATGGATGCACTCACTGAAATTCAAGGATTCCAGTTTGAGGATGAAGTTCCAAAATGAAACACGATTTCTCAGATCCCAAACAAAATCAAACCCACACTAGTTCCAGTTCAGGATTCCTTCTCCATACAGGAGCCTTCCTTTTGACTACCCTATTTCTGGAGGAGTGTAGTTTTTGTACAGATAACTCTAGCAATTAAATTCATGGCTGCAATTTCAATGTCTGCTGTAAGACTTCATAGGACCTGAGTTCTCCATCTGATCCCATCAACACCTCATGTCTCTCACAAGGGCCAAAGCAGACCTCGGTTGTTGTCTTCAGCATTTCTGGGCAGTTGAAGAACCTTCAGGAAGATTCTTGTCTCTTGCCTTCAGTGTGTGCCAGCCATGCGAAGATACTGGAATCGCTATAGTTTTAGTGAAACAGGATGTGCTGGGTGCCCTGCCTTTGTACGTGGTCTTATTGGTGTGTTTTTATAAGAATGTTCTCTAGAATGGAGGTACTGTAAATAATCTTAACATTTGTATGAGAGTCACTACAGAAGCAGAAATCAGCAAGTACAAAATACAGTCAAAATCCAAACAGTAAATCAAAAGTGTTTACATTCTTTGCCAAGTATAAATTCATCAAAGATCTTGCAATTCTTTCATCTTTCTTCTGAAAAATACTACTATAAACTGTTTATATAACTCACAATACTATCCATTATCTTCTTCCCAGCTAAAAAGGAAAAAATCCCATAGCCAAAAAAGGCTAAAATTCCATGGAAGCCACTCTCGGAATGGTACCAGGTCACTTGAACACCATTGTCCTCTAGTCTCTTCTTGTATAAGAGCCCATCATCCCTCAACACATCAAACTCACAGGTCACAATGAAGGACTCAGGGAGCTGGCAAATAATAGAGTCTTCAGCTAAAAGTGGGGAAAATGTTCCTGCTAAAATTTCTTGGACAGCTTCATGGACTTCAGGTTTATATGACGTGGGTTTTGGTGGTACGTAGCCTCTAATCTTAAATTCATCAGGAATGAGGTCAGCACTTACCCATTTTTTATACTCGTGTCTCATACTTTCAGGAACATGGCAGCTTTGCAGGACATCTTCCAGAACTGAGGGGTCTTTGTTAAGATAACGAAAGCAGAAGTAGAGAACCATCTTCCGGGGCAACATGGGGACGTAAGCGTTCTGCTGGTAGGAGGGCAAGTGGAAATCCAGCCCCTGGAGTCCTGGGTAAAGTAGAACCTGAGCACGGACTTTGGGCAGATCTCTGTCATTCAGCAGTATTTGGCAAATAACTGTAGCAAAATTAGCTCCACAGCTGTCACCACTAATGATGATGAGAGCAGGATCCACGTGATACTCCTCTAAATTCCTCAGGAAGTATAAGGTGGCATTGAGACAGTCAAAATATTGCCCTGGGTAGGGGTGTTCAGGAGCCAGACGGTACCTGAAATGTCAAAGACTGTGGTTGTTGTCAGTGGACTTATAAACATTTAATTTGTGGTGTTTGCAATTGCTGTGGTAGTTAGGTAGGCCCTTTTAATCTAAATTTTAAAGATTATATTTCGTTTTAACTCATGTAGATTGGAAAGCCAAACTAATGATGTTACAGCTATTTTAGAATTAAGCACATTTCTAAATTAAATGAAAGGTTTAAGTGAAAAATAGGGATACGATCTAAAATAGTAAATATTTTCAGCATATTTTTCAGACATGTTTCAACTGAGAGCTGTATTCCAATAAATACTTCTATGGAAAAATAGCACTTACCCAACAGACACAACCACTGAGTTGCATTTTTTGGCCATATAGCGGCATATTCTTTCAAAGGCCCCTAAAGAGAAAGTTTATCAGAAATGATGAATTGAAAATCAAATATCCTTTTGAAATGAAAATATAGGTCCCTGAACATTCGCTGTGTGGAAGGCACTGCAACATGAGACCAGTGAGGACTTTGTGCTGTGTCATGTGCTCTTTACACATTAGCCTGTTTTCTGTTGGTCAGTGGCTCTCAGGGCATCACACAAGCACGTCAGGCTGGTGGTACAGGGGAAACCCAGAAATCTGTCTGGGTTGGTCCCACATCTCACCTGGTGGTCAACAAAAGGTGTCTTAGGAGAGCATAAACTGAGGACAAACCTGCAGGAATAAGGAGCGTATACGAATTTGAGGCTTAGGGCACTCCTTTGAGACAGAAGTTGTTTTTATACACAGTGCCCTTGATTAATATTTCTTCTCTGAATTACCCAAACCACTTCTTAAACCCATAATGTTAACCTTAAGAGCTTTGTGCAGGGAGGAGGTCCCTGTCTTGCTTACAGAGGTGTGAAGAGCCATTTCTGTTTGCTCCGTTTGTACCTGGCATTCACTGCTTCCACGTGGTGACATTGACTCTTGTACTGTCAGAAATGGTGGATAAGTCCTTCCCCATTTAACTTCTCTTGCTTCTCATGATTTTTTAGTCACTTAGGGTATCTGTCTTTTCCAGACTAAAGAGTCATAGTCCCTTCACTTATTCTCTGCACAGAAGCACTTTTCTCACCTAGGCAGCGTCTCCAGGTCTTTCCAGTACTGCTCGAGTCGTTTTGAGGAATGGGAACCAGAACTATAAGCACTATACCATATTTAGATACACCAGGGGTTTGTTACAGTGGCATAAAGAAGTTTCTTGTTTTGTCCTTCCTTTCCTAGTAATAGTTTCTAGCATTTTATTTGCTTTTTGACTGCTACTGTGCACTATGTCAACATTTTCAGGCAACTTTCTACCATAATCCCAAGATCTCCTTCCTGCAAGATCTTCCTGCTCCTGCTCGGAGTCCATTGCTTCATTTATAAAGTCAGGATGCTCTGTTCATCTGTTTGACTCATCTACCTGCCATTTCACCTGTCACTTCCTTATCTGATCCTCTGCTAACATAAAGACATTCTGCAGTTTTTCAGCCTTTTTTCAGCCATCCTTTTACTACCCTCTAAGGACTTAGTACCATATCAGCTTGCACCATCTTTTCTGTGTTTGACTGTATTGATTAGCACTGGTCCCAGCACACATCTCCTTATGGGAATCTCACAGGAGCTTCCCATAACCCATCTATTTTCTGTCTTCTAATCAAATTTTATCCAAATGAAAGACCTTCCCTGTTCTGTCATGGGTGTGTAGCCTCTTTAGGAGACTCTTCTGGAAATCAAAGTGGGTTTTATCAACTCAGTCTCCTTTATTCATGTATTTCCTGACTTTTAAAAAACTTAAATTGATCAAACTGATAAAGAGTAGGTTTAGATTAGATATTAGGAAGAAATTCTTCTTGTGAGGGTGGTGAGGCCCTGGCACAGGCTGCCCAGAGAAGCTGTGGCTGCCCCATCCCTGGAAGTGTCCAAGGCCCGGTTGGACGGGGCTTGGAGCACCTTGGGATAGTGGAAGATGTCCCTGCCCATGGCAGGGACTTGGAATGAGATGAACCTTAAGATTCCATCTCACCCAGACCATTCAATGATTCTGTGATTTGTGAGGCATGACATTCATTTGTACAGATTTTAAGAAATAAGTCATATTTATCTGTCCACTGATTATTCTTCTTCATTGCAGCTTCTGCTAATTTGCTGGTTGCAGACTTCAGGCTTCCTAGGCTGGAGGTTCCCCAAGTCCTTTTGAAAGCCTGTAATCATGTTGGTTGCTTTCCTGTTATCAAATAGCAATAGGAATTGAAGCCAAAGGTCAGGTCCCACTCTCTGTGTATGAGTGTGGCTGTTACGTTAAGCCATGGCATGTGAACAACCCTCAGTATGCAACTTGTGGTGTGTTTTTTTGTTCCAGAGAAAGGAATCTACCTGTCACTTGGATCACAGAGTCTTGGCTCTGGAGCCCTCACTGCCATCCAGACAAGCTCTAGACGAAGAGCCTGTCACTCCACCCAGACTCACTGCTCTGCTGTACAGCAGGGTGGGTTATTCTGCCCCATGCAGAGGGGAACCCTTGGCACTGGGAGTTAAATTTTTGTTCCCACACGGAGCTGAAGGAAGCCAGGAAGTCTGCCCAGTGTAGAGCTTGTGCAGACCTACCCTTTGAAACAGTAAGGGATTCAAACCCCTCAAATTGTGTTATCTGACCCCTGCAATGAAGTCCAGATCTCCGTGTTAGGGGCCTTGGCTTGCAGAGAAAGCACTGAGAGCCTTGGCTGCTCAGGAGGAGATGCAGAGCAGTCAGGAGGCTGAGCTCCCACCTACTGAGACAACAAGGGCTGTCTCCCTTTCTGGGAAAGAAATCAAGTGTCCTGTGCCATGTCACCACAAGAATCAAACATCCCTACAGTGCTCATTCATTACTTATATTTTCCTTCATTTGGATTCCTTTTTTGCATGAATGGGAATTTATTTACAGATTTTTTTTTAATGTATTCTTTAAATTCTTCCTTGGACCCATGTTATATCTTTTCTATAAGATAGAATAGTCTTAGCAGAGCAGAGTCCCTCACTGAGAGCTGGGAGCTGGGGTGAGGGGTTTCTGGAGCACAGGTCTGGGGTCCAAAGGAAGCAGAGATGTGACTCCATTTAACATGAGACTGTTCATTCCACAAATATTTTCCTGTTAGCACTGAAATTGCAAAGACTGGTGACAGTGGGAAGGACAGGACAGACATTGACTGACATGTCTGAAGGCAAAAATTTAAAGGTTTGTATTTTACTTGAAAAATAAAAGTTGCCCATTTCTTACTAATACTTCCAAATGTGCCGGCACCTCCGTGAAAATACAGAATTCCTCTTCTTTTTCTTGTGGGTGGGCTTTTGGGCTGATAAATCCTCAGTGATACCTCATCTACTGTGAGATCTTTGATAAGCAGTTTGGGATCTCTCCATGGGGGTATCCCATCGAGCACTACTCGCAATATGGTTAAATCATTGCAGATCCCCAGCTTCTCCAAAATCTTTCCCTGTTGAAAAGAAAGAATTTGGAAGAAGAGGAGTAATGTTGGCTTGTTCCTGAACAGATGGCATTATTCTATGTACTGTAGTTCAATATGTACAGGACACATCTAGAGATTTGGTTTAAATTTTGATGTGAAACAGTTTCCCAGCATAAAGTGGCTGCAGTTTGACCGAAAAATCTAAAGAAGCTCCTAAGATTAGTCATATCAGTTTTATGAATTAATTTAACATGTTTTGGGTCATATATCAAGGCTTATAGGCTTCAGGGGCATTAATTGGTTCATTTTTTGTTTTCCTTAAGCCATTATCCTCCAGCTCCCAAGCATCCTACCCAAGCAGAAGTGAAATCCCCAAGGTTAAATGTAACTTACCGCAATCATGGTCGCAATCATCGAGGAATGGTAAAAACGAAGCTTTAGAGGTTGGTCAATCCCAGGTGGCAGCTCTGAACTGAAAAAATCATACAATACACTCCCCAAAAGCAGGGCTGGTATTACAACAGGAGAAATAAAAACCATTCCTATAATTGCTAAAGTTGTATAAACAGATGCCATTTCTCTTCAATGGCAGTGAATGCTACAAACCCTATGCTGTGTTAAACCTTGTTTCCAAGTGTGTCTGACGTATCTTCAGAGGAGACTGAGTGCTCAGTTCATATGCAGAAATTAAGTGTTTATTAATGTTGCAATGCAATGTAATGCAATTTTCTCCACCCTTCTTTTGCTAATGATATTATTGACAGCACTTCCTTACACTTTATTTGTACCCAATTACAAAAGGTGGGATTCAAAGCATACGGAATTAGTACCACTAACAAGAAGAAGTTATTATTCAGAGGGGCCCTGATATGAAGATTGTCTGTTTGGTTTGTTAGGGATTCATTTTGGATGGGCATTCCTGTTGCAGTGTTAAATTTTGGTGACGTGGGGCTACTTGCAGCTGTCATCAAGGTGTATATATACTTCTCTGAGAACAAAATTACTCAAATCCACATTTTTTTATAAACTGTTTCACAGGGGACTACAGTGTCACATTCATGCTTTAATTTTGGTTTAAATCAGAGTACATCTGCTCAAGTGTATAAAATCTGTGCAAGCCTTAATGTACACAAAGATCTCTCCAGACACTTGGTGGTGTGTTTGTAGATTCAATCCACTATTGTTTCTGGTAAAAGCTTTTTACTAATTAACCCTCAGAGTTTCATATTCACTGTAATTCATACTTGCAGTTCAATGTAGAGGCATTATGGATACAAGTGTATTGGGGAGGGATGATAACAGTTGGTGGCAGTTGTTTGGTGAAATAATTTTCCTGGTTTGTGTTCTTAGTACTAGAATTCAGTTCTCTACACAATTTAAAATTTACAGCTCCCAAAACTTTTTTGCATCTTGCCTTTTAAAGTGGAATTCCAGCCTGGAAACTGAATTAGTCCTTAGCTTCATTAGCACAGTATTTAAATCAAAGCAGCACTGACCACTGATGTGCACAGTGTTGGCTTGTGAAGGTAAGAATGTGTGGGACGAAGCAACGTTGTCAATTTGGGCCAAGGTTTGTGAAATAGACAGGTCAACAGGGCCTTTTCTGTGCTGATTTGGGGCCTTTCCCTTCCACAGAGCACAAATGCAGGATATGGGTAGTTACAATATCAGACTGTAGGGTATTGGAGCCAAACACAGATATCTGTGTCCAGTGCTCAGCCTGTCCTAAGCTTATCAGCTGTTCTCCGCAGGGCTCTGCAGCACAGCTGGGGCAGCCCAGTGATGCTTGTGGTGTTGAGTTCTAGAAATAGTTTCTCTGTAGTGTGATATTGTGGGACAGCCTGCGGGAGTTTGTTTTTGTTTTGCCACGTATTCCTGTCAGAACAGCACAGTTCTTACTAAGTGCCTATTTCTGATGTCTATGCCATCATTCCAAATACCATGAAATAAATTCCCACATGAAGATCAGCTTTAAATATTGTATTTCAGCATTCTTTATGACTTCTTATATTTGAATCCCCAGAGGAGGCAGTTTCTGTGCTTTCAAAAGAACCTTTAATCAAGAATAAGATATTCCTAAAGGTACTTAGTACTTCAGTGGGAGTAAATGAAACTTTTAAAGGCAACCAAAGGCAATTAAACGCCTGCTATTTGTGTGATCAGTTCAGATTATGAAAGCTTCATACCAAAGAGCACATGTCTGTCTGCTGTTAGCTCTATGAGCTCTTGCTGATACTGTGTTGGCACAAGACTTTTCTTCTCCTATTCAGTGAGTCAGTAATTAAATCACCTTCAATCAAAACCGAAACACCTCTCAGTGTTTTGAAACCTTGGTGGATCTGATAGAGTGAAAGGAATACTGATTTCCTGTCTTTTTTTTTTTTAATAAATTTTCAAAGGGACAGTTTGGGGGTTTTGTTTGTATGCTTTTTGATGCTATGCCCTGGCAGTTGTTTTCTGTAAGAATCTGTTGTACAGTCATGACAATCTGAACAAAAGTTTTTTAGTTCTGCATTACAGCCTTTCTGTTGTTAAAGAAATATTGTTGAAGTAATGTTTTAAAATAATATCTGAATGTTTTAATCTCTTAAGATGTTACTTTTAGAGTATACTCAGCATGCAGTTAGAGCAGCTTCTACCTCCGTGCTGTTGGCACCTCAGTCCTCCCTGTGCTGTTACCACAATGTCCCAAGTTTTTCCAGAATCAAGCAAATCCCATGGTCTGAGAGCTACTTGGTCTTTCTGGAGATACTTATATTGACATCTGTGTGATGATGCTTGGTGCGTTATATTCCATATATTTCAGCTATTTCCAGTCTGACCAGCCATTCCGTACCCACAGATGGATGGGTAGGAATATCTATGGTCACTGTCAGACTCTCTGTTCTAAAACAGTCAGTGAGATTTTCAGTGGGTTGGGGTTTTTTTTGCCAGTTGTTTCTGAGGTGTTAAATTGTCAGATGAATGTTTTATTCCCTTTTTATCCACTGCATGAAGTGAGTACCTTGTATCTTTGCAAACAAAAAGGTTTCTTCTCTTTCTGGCAGTAGAGAAGTAGTTCTTTAAATGGTGGGTGTTTGATGTGTATTGCTACAGCCATATTTTTATTCTTTCAGCAAACTCATCTCCAAACCCCAACTTCCACAAAGTCTTTACCTATTTGTAGGTGAGAACAGCTTTGCACCAACTAAAAGTTGATGAGATTCCACTAAACTGGAGAAAATGAACACAGTCTGGAGTTTGGCATTGCAATTAGCATTATGGATCTCACACGGTTCTTTATTGTTATAAAACAGCTACTCAGACTCACAAATTTATACTTTTTTCATTGAACTTGGTGTTGCTGGAGTTTAATGTTGTTTAATGTAGCACTTGGTAAGTACAGAATCGACAATAATTGAGTAAATTCTTCCCATTTTCTCATCAGCAAGCCTCCATTTATGCATTCTAAAATTTATTCTCTTCTTAATTTTTCAGCATATTTCTAATAGTTACAGTAATGATGGGAAGGACATGTATCATACCTATCCAAAGAAATGTGGTATTTGCAGGTTTTTCCCAGACTCAACCTGTGGGTTTTCTAAGGCTTCTGTAGCTGTGGAATCACACACAACTTTGTAGGCTGAGAGTGCGTAACACTCATCACCTTCCCCTCAATTATCAGCAGAAGAGGCAGGAGCTGACGAACCCAACACTACGCAAGGCAGGAGGGTCAGGGGTGCTGGTGCCAAGGAGTTCTGTGACTGTCATGAGTTACTGGTTTTCTTGTGAAGTCTTTCTCTCAAACATTGCAAAACGTTTCACTTGTGATTGCAGGCTGTTTCCACCACAGTTATCCTGGAGTCAGGTGAGTATTGCAAAGCTGCTCTGTGTAACACAGGAAATCCTATGATGAGTAACTAAAGTGTGGTAGTCAGCTGCGATGACTGAGGTACCAATTCCAGCAGGTATAGCCAGGAAACAGAAAGCAGGAAAAAATAATGTATTCCAAAGAAAAATTAAAACCAGAAATAATAACTTCTGATACACTTCTTTATTTATTTTTATTAATATTCATTTCAAAATGAAACATTCTGGAAAATATAATTTGTCTGGCTTTTAAAAATTATTCTTATTTTCTCTAGGTAATATAGCAGAACAATTAGAATCTGTAGAGTAATTTAAGTGACTTTGTTTTTACCAAGTAGAGCATGGGAGGAGCTTGCCATCCTTCAGTTCACATTTCTTCATTTTACGTAAACAAATGATTGAAAGCATCTCAGAGCTCTTCATACCTGTAAGCCTGAGTCTTCTGATCTGTGAGATGGATTTAATATGCACTTCACAGTGACAGTAAGAAGCTTTAAGAAATTACAGCTTAGTACATGCTCTACCATACTGGTTTTTAAAGGTGCTGTGTATTTGCTTCATCTATCTCTGCATTTAGCCTGCCTCCTACCCATCTTTCAGTGTCCTCCCTTTTTGTTATCTCCATCTCCCCACCCAGATAAGTAGCTACTCCCTGTGTGTTTTGCTCTTACTCACAACTGAAAGCCATCTTCCACTTAGTCTGCCATAAATTGTTATTTTAGTCTTTCATTTCTTCCTCTGAGTTACTCTTTGAAGTGTGTCCTTTTCAATGATGGAAATTCAGATCTTGTGTTGTACAGTTCAGAGCAGGTCCATTTTTGAAATGCTGATTCAACAGGAGGGTTTTGTTAGGTAGCATTTGGAAATGTGGATGGATTGTTGGGTATCTGTGTCTCTGTTGCTGAGCAGTTCTGTTCCTCAGAGTGGATGAATTCTGCTCTACACAGATGGATTCCAAATAAGCTGCTCTGGAACATCCACTAGGGATTTCATGGCAAGTCATCACACCAAAATGAATCTTATTAAGTCAGAAGTTGTTTGAATGTAAATATAACAGCTGCAAATGCCCTGATTTTGGCATGGCTAGGCTTGTCCGAGTCTCAGTACTCCAAATATTCAGGTTAGCAGTGTCTTCACGCTGACAAGAGTCAGCAAACACAGTGAATCCCTGAGAGAAGGAAGACAGCAGTAAAACCAGGCATAGTTTGCAGGATTATGCCTGAGCAGTCCAGACAATGGGCATTGTAGGCAGAGAATAGTGTTAAGTGCTTTTAAGTAAATAATATTATTTATAAATAATAGAGCTGGTAAATTTGGAACGTTTTCTAATTGCCTGTTTATTTTTAAAATATTTGCTGTGGTATGTGACTTGTAACTAGAGTGGTACAAAAAGAGGTGATGTGAAGACAGCAAAGCAGAGTGTAGCTGTTGACTTCTGTAATAAACCACTGTAAACTTGATTGCTCAGAACAGTTAATCTAAAATTGTTATGGCTTAGGATGTGCTCTGTTATTAACAGACAGCTTCAGGCTATGAAGGCATAGTTACAGGTTCAGTAAAATATTTCAATCAAAACACAGTTTGGTAATGTGTATCAGGTACTCACAATGTGTGCCCAGAGCACAGAGGTTTACCAGGTTATTACAAACTCAGCTTGTGCTGACATCTGGTGATGGAATGATGCAGGGCAGTTTCCTTTCCCTTTCTTCATTGCCTTCAACATCTTCCAGTCACACAGGGCTGCTCAAAGAGTGTCAAGCCCCCCCAGCTGCACGGAGCTTCCCAGCATCTCACTAGATCTTGACAGTGTTTTGATCTGCTCCTGGATCCTTTTATTTGTGCTATAGTGCCTTTGGGCCAAACTCGAGAGACCAGCTAAAGAAATGTGGCTCATGCCCACGTTCTCTGGGGTTAATACCTCTGGATGGACCAGCCTTGTCCACAGCCGGCTCCTGCGTGGAGAGCAGCATGGCTTGGGCTGTCTCTTCACTCAGGGTGCAAACCCCAAAGGGAATCATCAGCTCAGGCACCTCGCCTTCCCTTGTGGAAAGACCTAGTTGTTTTTGTCAAGGTGGGAAGGAACTGCCCCATCTAAGGAGACTTATTTGTCAAGATCATATTTTCCTAAGTTCTTCATAGGCAAAGATAATCCAGCAGTGCTCTGGGATAAAAAAAGTAAATCTGTAGTATCTTCATCATGTTGTCTTTGGGTTGTAAGACCCATGAGAGTTTTGACAGCCGTCAGCCTTTGTCTTAGTCTGACTTGTTCTGTAATTTAATGTCAGGAATGTTCTGGTCTATGGACAAACTGCCACTGATGTCACCTCAGCATTCGTGGGACAGGTTGCCCATATGGAAGACAGGCAGCATTGAACAGTGTCAGTGGAAGTGTGTGCCTAGAAATCAGGAAAACACTGGAGATTTTCTGGGCTTTTTGCTTATTTACATTGTATTCCTTCAGACAGGCCATATGGAAGATCCTTGTAAAATTTCCTTTTTCCTGGCTGTACTATGAGAGTGTAACTAAATGTCATTCATACTGGCAGGCTTTCTTTGCTCATGTGCTGAGTATAAATCACAGCCATGCAGAGCCATGGCAGCACAACCTTCCCTTGGTTGTAGGGTGTCTGCTGTTGGAATATTTGTCTTGTGTAACTGTCTGCAGCATCCTTGCTTTTGGTTATAGTTTAAATAAGTCAGTAGGGGGCAGAAAATACACACAATGATAACAGATACAGGGAGTATTGTTTGTAAGTGATAGAACTTTCCCTGACAAGAATGATGGTAGTTTTAGTGTGGGTAGTGTTCCAGGTGTTAATTTAAGAGTCAGAAGTTTTGACTGTCGGTAAAATTGCATCCTCGCCCTGCTTCTGTTTCTGCATGGAAATGCATCATGCCTCCAAGTAGAACTTACTGAAGAATTTAAGACTACAGAGTCTAGTGACATGATAAATTATTTTAATTCAGGATATAAGATTATAGTAAAAACTGAAACAATGACACTATTCTACAGTTGTACATTCACCTCAGAATGGTGTCATTAAAACATTTAGTGACATTTCTGGCAATACATGAGTACATTTCTAAGAAAATAACTACACTTTTGTTATGCCATTTTATTTTGTATTGTTTTCCTTGACCTTTCATCTCTTGTTGTAAACAGTTTAAGACTGATGTGAACTTTGAGTTATTTTTTTTATTTTCTCCATCATTCTCCTTTCTCTGTGATGGCACTTGACGCTGTCCCTCAACAGGAAAGTCCTTTCTGCATGAGGCACTGCAGGCCCACACTTTGTAAAGGAACTGATATTACTTTACATTCCCATATATCTTTTATCTATATATAGAATGTATATACATGGTTTTTTTCATGGATGTTGTTTTCCTTAAGCGATACTTCTAATAACATCTGTCATTCCAGACCTACTTTTTCCCTCTCCTCTTCTCCTTTCCTTCCCCTTCTTTCACTTATGTCTACGTTCACATTTTTCCTACTACATTCAGTTCTCTTTAGGCTTGTCTCAAATTCATCTCTCATCAGATACAGGCTTTCCTAAATCATTGACCATACTCATTATAGACTGATCCTGTTTGTTTACATTCTGTTACCTGCCCCAGGTTGTCCTCAAATGTGGTGTTCATAGAACCAGAACATTACTGAACCAAACCACATCGCAAACCCCTTGCTTTAGGGACTAGATCTTTAATGGCTAAAAGAGAAAACTGAAGAGGGGGTAGAGGAAAGATATGTAAATTCACCTGATTTTGCCTCTCCTGAGAGGAAACTAAGCAAATCCCATTATGAAATCAACTTATTGGCTAAAAAGAAGACAGATGCAATGCAGAAATTAAAGGTGATGATTTAAGAAAAGGAAAACTGAGGATTTTTTAAAAACTTTGTAAGCAATAAGAGATAGGAATCAGGAAAAGAAAGCAAGAAATGGAATTTTACATCAATCTTAGAAAATTTACTATCCTTTCTAGGCCTTTAGTTCCAGATCGGAATGCTACCACCCTACCAAAAAGCGCTAAGAACACCGTTCCGTGGAATCCCTCCTGCAGGTGGCACCAGGTCACTTTTATACCATGATCCTCTAATCGCTTCTTGTACAGCAGTCCATCATCTCTAAGCACATCATACTCACAGGTCAAAATGAAAGCCTCAGGGAGCTGAGCAACAACACTGTCTTCAGCCAACAGTGGTGAAAAAACAGGGTGAAACATGGGCTTGGCCTGTTCACAGGCTTCTTTTGAGGGTGGGTACGTTGGACTTGGTTTGTAACCTCTTGTTTTGAACTCATGAGGGATGTAGTCGGGACTCACCCATTTGTGATACTTCAGTCTCTCATCTTCTGAAACATGGGAACCTTTAAATAGGTCTTTGATGTAGTACAAGTCTTTATTAATATATTTCAAGCCAAGAGCAAGGGTTCGTTCCTTTAGCAAAATGGGGATTCTCTCATTCTGCTGATAAGAAGGCAAATTAAAGTCCACAGACTGGAGAAAAGGATATATTAGGATTTGTGCCCTCAGCTTTGGGAGATCTCTTCTGTCCACCAGTGCTTGGGCAACAGCAGCAGTGAGTGTCCCTCCGCTGCTGTCTCCACAGATGACAATGCGGGAAGGGTCAACTCCGTGGTCTTGTGCAGTTCTCAGAAAGTGGATGGTGGCAGTGAGACAGTCCTCAAACTGGGCTGGGAATGGGTGCTCAGGAGCTAAACGATACCTAAATAGGAGTGAAAGTGTTTAAGCTTAGTCATTCCTAGTGAATGGGCCTGTTGGAGTTTTGTCATTCATTTATTTCTCTCAAAAGACAGGAAAATATTCTGAGATTATAATTGCAGATACAGGATTGATCCAAATTAGTGCTTTTAATGTATTATTTTCTTCTATTCATGTTTGGGAGAGTCAGTACAGTGTTCTATCTTTGCAAAATACTGCTCTATACATCCTTTAGGTGACTGAGGGCACATAAGAGTTGTTTTGGAATTATCTGGTAAGGCAGGTGTCTGAGTCAGTTATCAGCAATTCTAGTTAGAAACTGAAGTGAACATTTGACAACAAATTGTTAGAGAATATGAGCATAATGACAATGAAAATCTGAAAGGTTTCCAGTGTTCTGTAAGATGAGTTCTTTAAACGGAATCAATGAGTTATTCATTCTTGAGGTATTTTAGGATGTAAATGGCAACTAGTGCAATTGTAATCGACTTCCAAGACATAAGCTCTTACCCTGAACTTTTATAACTTGTTTCTTGCATTTCTGCTCATCAGAGAAGTATTTTTAATGGTCTTCTCAGGTTGATTGCAAGCTAAATGTGGGTTTCCTGCTTCCATTTTTTCATGGAAATGCATCATGCCTTCAAGTAGAACTTACTGAAGAATTCAAGACAATAGAGTCAAGTGTACAGATTTCTTTTGAGGGTGGAACTTGGTTTGTAACCTCTTATTTTAAACTCATGAGATTCTTATATTTTTCAGAACTACTAACATGAGTGTTTGGTGGTCTGGGCAACTCCTTTTACCAGAAACAGTTGTGCTTCAGGCTCTCAGTCTAAGGTGGTTTGGATATGGCTCCAGAGAACAAACATCCTCACCTCTTAGTGGTAGCTACAAATGATAAAGTTACTGTAATGGATTTCATTTGGAAATGTGAGGATTAGTTGACTAATTCTTCCTAAGAGGAAGTGGTGCTGGTGAAATGCATGGGATGATTAAATGTAGGTACTGAATTACAAGGAGCGTGGCTGCAATAAAGGCTCACAAACGCAGGAGGAGGCACAAACTGGCAGAGTGTGGCTGGGCTGGCTCCACTTACCCCACTGACACCACCACTGAATTGGTCTTCCTGGAGAGATAGCAGCACGTTCTTTCATAGATCCCTGGAAAACAAAATAGCTCAATGGAATTATAGCTTGCTTTAAAAATAAATGAAATGAACATGTTCTGAAATTTTTCTCTCTGTTGTGTGACTAACACGACACAATATGTGTAGCATGTGGCAGTGCTCACCATTTCCTTACATCTGTGGGAATCTTCTTGCCAGTAAGAAACCTGAAATTTAAGCCAATGCATTGTTTCAGTCCCCTCTTTGAAATGTTATACAACACAGCACAACTGCTGCCACTGCTAAAGTGGTTTTGAAGGGGTGAAGTTGTTTAAAACAAAACTACAACAAAAAACCTGCTAAATCCAGCACAAGAATTTTTCTTGTACATGACACACCTCTTCTCTTTCCATTTCAAATGCCAAAATGTGTTTTGTCCCTGTTTTTCCACTATAAAGACACACAGCAGGATATGCACATAGAGGCTTGCACACATGTGTGAACAAAAAATGGGTGCTTTAAAATAAATGAAGTTCTAATGAGATTTTCAACTTTTCTCATAAGCATGAGGAGGAAGGAAGAAAACTGGTATTTAAAATGATTACAGAATAGTCTGGATACACAACTTGTATAAAGACAATTTAACACGATGCCCATTGCATGTAAATAAATTGATTCTGCTGTCCTGAAATTTATTCTTTATAATGCTTAATCTGCTAACTCTTCTGACAGTTTAAGACACACCACATCAGATCAGAAACTCTGTGGGGTTTGGTTGTGGAGTCTCCCTCACTGGGGTTATTCCAGACCTGTCTGGACACAGTCGTGTGCCATGTGCTCTAGGGTGGCCCTGCTGGAGCAGGGAGGTGGGAGCAGAGAACCCGCTGTGGTCCCTCCAGCCTGACCCGTTCTGGGATTCTGTGTGTAGTTATAGCTCACGGTATTTACGTGACTTACGGATGCTTCCAAGCCGGCCAATTCCTCCATGCAAATAAAGGATTCCCCTTCTCAGGCTATTGTTTGATGTTTTTGGCTGGTAAATTCTCACTTTAACCCTTTCAAACCTGAAGTCCTTGATAAGAAGATGTTTGTCTTTAAATGGTGGTACTGCCTCCGTTACAATCCTGAGAAGATGGATTTCTGAGATGATACCTACTTTGTCCAAGAATGTTGCCTGTTAATAAAAGAAACCACCAAATTAGTGCAAACTTCCACCTAACCTGGAGATTGATCATGTCAAATGGAAAACTCTGTAGTAAATTCAGTAGGAAAACAATCAAACTACTAACAGTAGAAAAAAGAAGGTGTCAAATACTTCACCTTTACAGGTGTTTCAGTAGCCATGTGCCTGAACAAAATAAGGAGAGAGCAGTTACAGCATTTTGAACTTCAGCTTTGAATGAAGAAACATGGCCAATACTTTTGCTTCCCAAACTCACACTACTTTTAAACGCGCAGAAAAAAATTCCATAATATGTGCCACAGCTGTCCTCCTGAGAATAGCTTTGAACCATGGCTTATCTTCTCACAGCTCACTGATTCTTACTTAAACACTCAGGCAAAGGTTCTTATGTCACTCTGAGCTTGTCTACTCCATCACATCCACATGGCTTTAAGCTGTGTCACTTGTGGCCTGCCCCAGAGTATTCCTGCTCAAGAATTTCCACTGTATTGGATTCACTTTTGCACTACTTCTGCAGCAAACTAATGAGTAATTTAATTTGTCGTGCTGCTGTTATTCATGCCTATGTATTTCACGGAGAATTGTACATACAAGGGTCTACACTGCCTGGATCTTTAAAACCTGTCCTTGTGTCTTGGCTTTCCCTCACATTGCACAGAAGTCATGTAGCTCAGTAACAGGGCCCTGTTAAATTTGGTGTAGGTACCCTATTTGAGGCCTTTGGAAGAGCTGATCTCAAACACAGGAAGGATCGTCTTGTGGCAAAGTTTTAGTCTCATTCTGATTCCTTCTACAGAACTCGGGGTTTATGTCCAGAGGAAAATAATTTTATTTCTTTAATCTTCAGTTTCCCTCTGGTATTTTCTTTCCTCACACTAATGCTTTAGTAACAGTAAAGGTTAAACCTGCAATTAGCTATGTTTGTATAGAATATGGAGATTATGTTTGTCTTGGAAATACTAAAAGAATAGGAGTCTGGGGAGTCCTTACAAACCACTGTGTTTAGTGTTGCCTTTTGTCCCAGCTGAAGATCAGATATACTAGTAAACTGTAATTTTTCACACAGTTTTGACATCGTGGGTTGTCAGCCCTTGAAAGGATTTGGCTGCTTTGGCATAAGTAATTCACCCAACAGCAATAGCAAGAGTTGCTACATGACTTGAACTCTACTTGCATTTCAACTTTGGTTTAACCATATATTAAATATCCTTTATCTCCCTGCTCCTTTCAGGTAGTGTGAGACAGTGCTTGTGCTTGGCCTCTCACTGGCCAGCAGAAAGGATACAAAATTGTAAGATCTGAAGTTTAAAACTACATCAATCACCAGTAAATTTCTATGTTCTGCAGTTTAACTTTTAACAAATGAATTAAACAAAGATCAAACTTTGATGGATAAAGAGTAATCATACAGTGTTTAGAAAATGTGGACATTCACACATTGTATTAATAGTTGTAAGAAAAATAACTTCAGTTACTATCCGATTTTATTGCTTTGCTATCAAAGCAGTGTTGAGGCCTGGGTGGGGCACCAGAGGCACGGTGAGTCATCTTGGGAGCTCACTGACTTCAAACAAAACTTACTACGCCATGGAACAGGGAAAGGAAGGAAGAATTAACATTAGAATGTAGAATTGAAGTGAAATGTAATGCTCAAGCCAAAGAGACTGAAGGAGGTTTATTTCACAATTTAAACTACTAAAAGCAAAGATGCTTGGTTTAGGTAGCACAGAAGTGTTTTTAAAATGACTGGGGCAACAGTTAATTCAGAACAGGATGATTGATGAAACAGAAAGACAAGTGCAAGTCACGTTTTAGTTTTGAAGAGAAACAAGGATGAAAAGTGAGGGAGGATCAAAAATGTGCCAAAAACAATGACACGGAAAGTCACTTTGGATATTATGTCTACTGTCTCAAAAAAGAAAGTAGTTTAGGCATATTGAAAGGCAGATGATGATGAATGTGGCAGCTCTCTTCAGACGGCTCAGGAGGAGGGTGACAGGGTTGTAGGAGAGAGCTGAGATCACAGACATCATTTAGCTGCTCACTCCGTAAGTCAGCATGGTGTTATACAGAGCAGAAATTCCACATACACAGTGCAGTTACCAGCTAAGACTTCCACCAATGCCTCGAGGCAACAGAAGTGAAAAGCTAGAACACAGGCCATCAGAAAAAACTGGGAATTGCACGGTCTGCAGCATTTTATTTTTCCAAAATATTCCCTTTGATGCTGGATAGCAAGCAGTGTAGTCTGTTATACCCAGCTCAGCTGAAGAAATCTGCTTACATCACCTAACTAATCCAGTTGCATATTTGCAATATATTTAAACATTGATTCTAAAAACCATCACCAAACCTTTATCCCTCTAACAGAAATGCAATTAAAAACTCCAGCTTTAATCAAGTTTACTTACCAAACCAAACACAAAGTTCATGATGTAATGAAAAACATAAAGCTTCTGGCGCTCACTGATTCCTTGAGGAATTTCTGCCTTGGAGTGATCATAATAAAATGCAATTGCCACAAAACTAGTGAAAACAGCGAGAAAAATGGCCAGGAAAAGTTCCATCTTGCTGTGCTGGTAGGAGCTCAAGAAGGAACCAGCTGTGGCCTCCTTCCCCTTTTTCAGACTTGAATTTCTGAAGGTGAAGGCATGGGATTAGCTGTTCTCTTCATATCATAATCCAGCTTTTAAAAATGCCAATAGGAAGATGAAAACATGTGGCAACCCAACCACACAATTAGACAGTAGCAATTAGTAATGGGAGAGGCTTGCATAAGCAGTTTTCACATGAGGCTGTGCCCATCATGGCAGAAGCACTACTTGATGGATCGTTGTGGTGTCAGTTCACGAGAAGACAAAAACTTGTTCTGTCTCTCCCCGTTTCTTGATCACAGGCAAGTCTTGATTGTTTGTGAGTTCCCGTGCAGCATTTCTTGGTAATCATCTTCAGAGCTGCTCAGATTCTTGCTTTATTGTGCCTCCATGCCTTACTTCTTCTGTTGAACTTCTATTGAAATCAGGGTTCAGTGTTGCAAACACATTTCATCACCTGTGACAACGGATTAGGGATGCTGCTGTGCCCTTGCACCTCTGAGTCCCATGGAGCCAGAGGCGGCTGCAGCCCCGTGAGAGCTGTTCTTGCCTCATCCTCCTCGATGGCTCTTCTGCCCCAGCCGCTGTCTGTGGTTGGTTTGTGTTTGGTTTTTTATCTGCTGCTTGGTTGAGCCTGGCAGTGCTGCAGTCTCTGTCCTCCCAGGGAGATACTACATACAGATGTCATTCCAGGTAGGAATATGATTCCAGCTGATGAAAACTAGATTTGGACTTCATGGTTTCAGGGCTAGTAGCACTGACTAGACATCAGCAGCCCACTCTTTTCTGTGGTGAGCTTTGGGATCTGTGCCTTCCTCCAGAGCTGACATTTTTCCATACACAAATCATTAATGATAAGATTTAACCTGAAACAAAAAAAAAATCTGTAAAGCACATCTCATGTGAAGTCAGCCTTTGGGAACGGTGTGTTTTTAGCTGTCTGCTCAGACTGTGAAGGCCACAGATCCTCATTCTGAAAAACAGCAGTGTGGGTAAAATGAGTGGGTAAAATGAGTGTGTAAATTTTTTTCTTAAATAATAATTAAAAAATAATACAAGGGATAAGCTGATTCTGAGTTGTATAATACAATGAAACTAAAGACAGAGAACCCCAAGGCTTTAGCATGCATAATTCATGACCTGCATAGGAAATGGCTAGGCTTGATACCTAGCTTCAGAAACTGTTTGGAATAAACAGGATGGAACTTCGTTTTCTAGTCTGGTGATACACTTTCTGAGAAGCAGCTGTTCTGCTTTTTCTACCCAAACTGTTTATTCATTTTGTCCAACAAGTCTCTGTGGATTTTTGTTTCCCAATGACCCCTGCACTCTCCCTCCCTTGCCAGAAGGTTATTCACATGCTAAATATAAAATCAGGTTTCATTTTGTTTATCCTTCTTTGTGGCATTTGATGCCCAACTCGATAAGGGATGTTGGTGAAAGGCACGTTTGCCTGAGGATTGGGACACTCTTGGGAAATGGCAGTGGTGAGTTCAAACCTTTCAGGATAGAGGTGCACAGAGGGTTCAGCTTTCTTATCGCTCAGACAAGAGCATTGGGAAATGCAGTTACACAAAACACCTCCCTTTTGCGTTTAATACTCAAAAGTAATTACTTCGCATGTGCTAAACTGTGCTGTCCCAATGGGTGAGGTGTGGTCTAAGTACATTTACCAGATTTGGCCCCTCTGGGGATATAAGACACCTCTGACACCTTTGTAGGTGTGAGAACTGTGACAGTTCCTTTGTACTGCAGTTCTTACCACCTATTGTTTTGTGTTCTGAATCTTTTTGCTGCCTGTTTACCAACAGCTGGTAGGTCTTGGACTCTTCTGGGCATGTTAACAAGGTCCAGACATCACAGCATCCCAAGGGGCTCCACACAAAGGCTGGATGTGCTGGAATGTGGTACAAGCTGTACAAGAAACAAACTAGTTGGTTCCTGAAGTAATAATGTAGTTTTTTCTTTGGGTGTTGCAGGTACAGAGTAGTACTTAATGTTTTATAAACTTAGTCTCAGCAATTTACAAGCTTAAGGCCCAGGATGGAGAAAACCATTCCCTAAATAATCTTTCAAATAAATGCTATCTCCAGCTTCTGATAATTTTTTAACCTTGTCTCACTCCTGTGAGATAGACTAGAGGATAGACCAGGCCAAAGCCCCATTTTCTCCTACATCAGGAATGCCCTTATTAACTTCCAGTGAAAAGCTAAATGTCAGGGCCTGAAATCTTGTCGTTCCATTTCTCTGTTGTGTGGCTGCACATGCAAGGGGAGAGACTGAACCAGATGTAACAGATGTGAAACAGTCGCTGTCATGGGATCATGATCCTGATTAGGTGGAAACAGGAGCTCACTGTGAGTTGGAGCCTCTAATGGGATACTGGGAAACATTCCAGAGAAAGTGCTGGGTGACTCAAGAAGCTCCTTTTGGGTTCTGCAGAGCAGGAGAGCCATCTGGTGCTGGAAGCCTGAACTTGAACTGGAGCTGGGCTGGTCAGTCCTCACCAGCACACTCTGGATACCTAATTCCTTGTGGAATGTCATTAGTGTCCAGAAGTCTGTAGGTGTCATTGATTGTCGTTGTGTTCCATATTTGAAATTTTTTTTTTATTTGTACTTGAAAATTCCACACTTTGGAAACTATAAGAATGTATTAAAAATTCTGTCTTAGCAATGCAAGACACATAGCAGATCTGTAATTAATTAAAATAAATTAAGGGACAGGAAGTTCTGTGGAGACAGTTAGATCTTGTGACTTCCTAAAGTTTAGAAAATCTAGGAGTCATGACTAAACATGGAATACATTATTTCAGAACTTGCTGTTCTCTGCTTACCCATCTGCACTCCATGGTTATAACCCATGATTAAAATGTGTGTGTTCAAGAGAACTACTAATGCTGCTGACATATTATAAAGATAAATTTGTTATTATTTATAGTAAATTAAAGATGGATAGATAAAGGGCCGTGGAAAAATCTCAGGAGTAGAACAGTATTGAGTGTAGACATTGGCCCCTAAATGAAGCATAAGTCCAGAGATTGATAAAGGAGAGAAAACAAGTAGTGGGTTGCTGAACTGACAAGGAGTGTAATGCTGCCCTGAGCTGTGTGTAAAATAGCATGAGACTGTGCGTGACCATCTCATAACTTACAAAACACAAGGTGGCATTGTACAGACCTCTTTAGTTCTGGCACTTCCCTACCTTCTACAGCTGTTCCAGTGTTATCCAGCTTTTTGCATGGCTTTTACAGCAGATACAGACTCTGCTGGCCCAGCTTCAGCTGCCAACATGTGAGCTGGTAACCCAATCTTCATCTTCATAACCAAGGCAAATCCTGAAATCCTCCAAGAGTGGAACATTTGCAACTCTGTCACATTATTTACCCCAGAAGAATTTCTCTGCTTGAAGAACAAATGGCTATACCTGCAATAGGAAAAATGAAACAAATAAACTCTCTATTGTGTTACTTGCTTTTGCTGAGAGGGACTGGAGAGTGAGAATCCACAAGTAGTGACTTGGTGCTGCAGAGATCTGAGCCAGCTCACCTGTCAGCACAGTTACTTAACATGGTGACAACATGGAGCATTCAACCCACCATCCTCTTCCTACTCACACTTTACCTGGCAGAAAGTAGAAACAAATTAACCTCTTTCCACAGTTGTGTGTGCATAGATATTACAAAGGCAAGCTGGTTGCACAACAATTAAACATTTTACAATTCCTAGGCATTGCGTGCCCTGATATATTTCCATGTAATGGGAATTATCCTGGCATCTGTGTTTAGCAGAGGTGGATCTCTCCTAATAAGCAATAAAACTATTACAGCAATGTAATAGTTGAGCTCAGATTTTTCTTTTGTTTTGGATACTCACAGAAATTATTTTGGCAGCTTCCAGGCTGTTTACATACTTTCTCCCCAAAAGCCAGGTAAGTTGGTTGTTTGTCTGATTACAGCAGGGCAAAACCTCCTATGTCTCTGTCTTTCCTGAATACAATCAAATGCTGCTCAGAGAGGAGCTTTACAGCATATAATTTAGAGGACATTCAGTTACTTTTGAGCAGTTCCCCCTCACTGCATCTCCGTTGCAGTCTCAGGTACTTCCAGGAACTCACCTCGTGCAGGGTATGAGCTGTACCAACCTACCTGTCCCCCATTTCCCCTTAAAATTAGGTTTGTAAGTACTCCCAGCTCCTTCCTTCAGATTTTACACACAAATGTAAAGCTATTGCTTGCCTGTACACACACCCTGATGGTGATTACTACTCATCCCAGAAGCAGGGAAGGTATCTTCACTCTCCAGAGGTGTTGCCATGCTGATTTTGGGGGCACTAGGTGGGCATGTGTGTGCATGTTGCTGATTACTCACACATTGCATGCTTTAGAATGTTTTTTGTTATGGTGAGTTTTTATTCTTTGACATACGAAGAGAACTAAAATTCTTACAGTGCAAGAAGAGAACAGCAATGCAAGCTTACAAAAAAACCCCCCAGCATGTTCCTAAGTAGTAGCAAGTAAAAATCAGAATTCAGCAGACCATGCTAATGTAATAATTTCTTGCCTTGGTTCTAATGGACAAATAACTAGTAAATAGTTAATTGAATCACACTCTCTTTTCATACCAGTGCACTGTATGCAAGAAAATGGTTTAATAACCTTTTATAAAGTCTACAGCGTGGTTCAGCAGTGTACTTGATGATGGGAAGGAGAAAATACCATATCCAAAAAACGCCAGTGTGCAGTGGAAGCCGTTCTCCACGTTGTGCCAGGTCACGCGTACGTTGTTGTCCTCCAAGCGTTTCTTGTACAGCAGCCCATCGTCCCTGAGCACGTCGTGCTCACAGGTGACTATACAGGTGTCAGGGAGGCCACAAACCACTGCATCCTCTGCCAGCAGCGGGGAGAACCAGGGCTCAAACAGTTCTTGCACTGCTTCGTGGACTTGAGGTAAAAACGACGTGAGGAGCGGGGGTTTATAGCCCACTCTGAATACCTCTGGGATAAGATCTGGGTTTATCCATTTCCTGTATTTCAAATTCATACTCTCAGGAACATGAGAACCAGCCAAAATGGGTTCCTTTAGGGAGCAATCCTTATTCAGGTACTTGAGAATAAAATGGACTGTGCGCTCCCGGGACAGGAAGGCAATGGAAGCATTTTTCTGGTGAGATGGCAGATTGAAGTTCAACGCTTGGAGAAATGGATAGATCAGCACCTGGGCACGGATCTTTGGGATATCTCTCCTACTCCCTAGTTCTTGGCAAACACTGGCAGCGTATGTGGCCCCTGCACTATCCCCACAAACAATAATCCGAGTGGGATCCACTCCGTAGGTCTCTGCAGTCTTCAGGAAGTGCACAGTAGCAGTGAGACATTCCAGAGTTTGGGCTGGATACTTGTGCTCAGGTGCTAAATGATACCTGAGAGGTCGAAAAGACAGCTGGTCTTACACATTGCTGAGTGTCTCACCTGAAATACAGCCCCCACCATTGCAAAAACTCCCCCAAACCAATATTAATTATATTTAGATTAAAGTTTTATATGCTGAAGCAAACCAGAACAACTTTCCTCTCATTCATTCTCAAAACTCATTCCTCCCAATTTAATAAAATCCTTTAATATTAACTTTTTTCATGGAAGGATTTGTTGGAAATTAAAGTTTCTTTATACCACCAGCTATTTTCCATAAGCTAAATATCTTTAAAATAAAGCAGTGGTCCATGCTGGTTTTAAAAAACATTAAATTTTAGGCTCATTAGTTACTCTTTAAAATCATCCCAGATGATTTTAAATATTCCCCTTAAATATTAAAACCTATCATTGGGCTTATTGTCAAACAAAGGCAATAATTTCTGTGATGACAGCAGTGTAAAATGAGCAAACCTGTAACTCCAGCCCTGGATCAGGTATTTCTCATTGCCATCCCATGGCACACACTTGCTCCCACATATCAGCAGTGTGGGGGAGACAACACTAGAGCTCAATTTCTTCTCTTATATTCAAAGAAATGTAAGTTCAGGAGAGTGTGGGAAGCAGGGAGAAAGCAGCGGAATTCTCTAATTCTGGAATTAGCACTGATGGGATCTCACTTACCCAACAGACACAACCACTGAATCAGATTTTTTGGCTATGTACCGGCATATTCTTTCATAACTTCCTGAAAAACAAATGTTGTTGGTATAATTAATAGCTTAGAAAACTTCAGTCAAAATCATCTCTTATTTTTTTATTACATACTACCATGTTTGCTTGAGGGCCCCTGCCTATTTAGTGAGTACCCAAATTTTCTGTAAGATAAAAATAATCTAGACTTCTGGTCATCAGGACTTACTGTGAAGTTCATAGATTTATGGAAATTGTTGATCTGTGTGGAAAATAAGGAATTCTGATTATTTCTATTAGAGAACAGGCAATGGTTTTAAACTGAGAGAGGGTAGAATTTGGATGTAAAGAACACATTTTTTGTTATGAGGGTGGGGAGGCCCTGGCACAGGGTGCCCAGAGCAGCTGTGGCTGCCCCTGGATCCCTGGAAGTGTCCAAGGCCAGGTTGGACGGGGCTTGGAGCACCCTGGGATGGTGGAAGGTGTCCCTGCCCATGGCAAGGGCTTGGAATGAGATTTAAGGTCACTTCCAGCCCAAACCATTTTATGATCCTAATGGTTCTATGATAAAGAGTGCTATATCCTACAAAATAATAATTTAAATACTAAATAAATGCAGATTAGAGAATTTAAAAAGTAAAACATTAAGTGCTTTCTGTCTCTCAAACTAAGCTTCAGTCACTTCTTAGGTTCATGAGTTTCTAAAAACAGGCAGTTAACAGTGCTAACTAATCATATGTTCTCTTTCAGTTCCTTACTGATGCTTCCAAAAATGCTGCATCCTCCATGGAAAAAGATGACTCCTTTCCGTTTGCTTGCAGCTGGCTCTCTTGGGAGGTAAATCCTCACAGGCACCCCATGGAAGTGCAGATCCTTAATGGAGAGCTGGGAATCCCGGCATGCCGGGAGCCCTTCCGTGACCAGCCTGATAAGTGTGTGCTCCTCAATGATACCCAAGTGGTTTAAGTTCTTTTCCTAGATAGACACAACAGGAAAAATGAGAAACTACTATAGGGAATACAAGCCTTCCCACTCTATTAAGACCACAAGCTGCCTTTACCTACGCTATATTTAGGGTAATTGTGTTGGTTATTTGCTAGGTTTTAGGGTTCCTACAAATAGCTGTCTTTGGGATTTCAGTTGAGAAAATGAAAATGTACATCTTGGTGGTTTCTGGAAGAATGTTGTAATACTTGTTCCAATAAATGTATTATGTAAATACTTTCTAATTCCTGTGAGCTGGATTTACCACAAGTAACAACAGGCATTTGCTCAGGTGTGGAAATTGGGAGGCCTGAGGCTCCTCTTCTAATGAGTGAAGAGGCATTTCTTGAGGATGGTTCCAATTCCAGGTGTGTTAAATCATGCTCTGGAGGTGTCTATTCATCTCCATGGATTATAAACTGTACTTTGGATGCCTCAGTTAAAGTATTTAAGGTTAGGTAAGATGAAAATCTCCCTCTCATGACAGAATATAGCAGACTGAGAGAAAAAGACCCGGGGCAGTCTGTGGGCAAGACTGGGTGACTTACTGGTGTTGGGTGTCTCCGTGCTACAGGTCAGTGACAACAGACTGTAAGAAAATCATTGTGTCTGTAATCATTAATGAGGGGCTGCTGGCCCAAATGGGGAACACCGATGAAAATGACTCTGAATCTTATCTCCTTCTCCATCAGTGAAACCACGGCCTTTTTCAAGAACTCACAAGTATTCATAAATGACTGCAGTCAGTCTTTCACAGCTAATCAGTGAAAAAACAAAGATTCTGAAGATGAGGAAGGTTTGTTAAATATGTCAAAACATTTCCTTATCCAAGGCTAGTCAAGTCTGATAATTAAGATAATCTAAAGATCACACTGGAATCCTCGTTTACTATGAACACATGTTTTAATGGATGTATTTCCTGGTAGGAACATTTCTCTTCCCATTACATGGTGATTTAAATGCTCTTACGGACAATTGCAAATCATTCTGCTGGAATGATGATAATCATCACAAGCCATTTGCAAATTGTATTGTTCTTTCCTTAGCTACAGAAGTCTCCGTATCAGTTCCTTACAAACTGAAGACCAACTCTGCTATGGCAAATTGTTCTTTTCAATCTTGTGTATCACAGATTCTTTCTTCCTAATAATCTAGACTAGGCTGCAATAAACAAGTTGGGTGAGGAGTAATAAAAGAAACCACCATGAGTCGTGGAAGACAGAGAAAATCAGTTGGAAACAAAGATAAGAACCCAGAGATGATCTGGAGATTTTTCATAACACTGTGCCACAGATGCCAGCAGTGCTTGGGGTGGTTTAAGAGACAAATGGATGGCCACAGTGCTTGCCTTACCTTTGAAAAAACACGTTTTTAGGTATCGTGGCGAAGGGGAAAACTACTGTAAGAGCCAAGAGGGCAGAAACCACAGGGTGAATCTAATCTTCTCCGAACAGCAGTTTTCAAATCCTTTGTGACTCTTAAGTCAGTTCTTCTGTTACGGGTTTGGAATGGTTGGATTTGGCAGAATTGCTGTTTAATTTCACTTGGATTTTCTAACATCCTTGAGTTTTTACAGAGCTTTCAGATGACAGTAACATGTATGATATTTGGTATCAGAGCATCCTATCTAAATATCCTCTTTTTTTCCCTTGTTTTAGGAGTTCCTGATGTCACAGAGGCATCTCCAAATTCAGGGAAAACACTGTCATGCAGAACAGGGAATTTGGTACATACTCAGTTGAAAAACTTTTTGATCTATAATTATGAAATACTTCAGAACCAAAAGCAATACACTCAAAAACTAAAAGGTTTAACTTTTCCTAGACAGATGTGATCAGTGTTAGTAGGTGAAACCTATTACATAAACCAGCTCCTAAAATGTGCATATGTGTATGAAAAAGAGCATGTCAGCTTTTCCTGTGAAACAGGGTCTTTGAAAAACTTTTTGCTGGAACACCTAAATTCTGGCACAAACTGAATTCTTATGTGGAAGATCATATGGGGACCAGATTTTTACTTTAAAGTAATTCTGAAATCACATACAAAGAGCAGCAAAAGCCAGTCAATATGAGCTTCATGGACTTCAGGACTACATCAGACAGTCTTTCTATCAGTCACTCTGAAGTGTTGTGCTGTTTCAGCCAAAGTACTTATCATCAGAACTTTATACCACAGTGCAATTTGCATGGTTAGTCTGAACACAGATCTGTCTGAGTAGTTTAAAACAAAAGCCAGGAGGCTTCCTCTCATCTCCTCCATTTGAGGTTATCGATTTCTTTATGACAGAGGATGTGGACAGATGCAGCAGGAGCATCATTTGTGTGACACCTCTGTTGGAGGGCACACATTTATCTGGAGATGTAGCTTTTCTGAGACATACTGCGAGTAAGGTGAAAGAAAAGAGGAAAAGACTGTCCTGTATTGCAGGAAAAGAGGTTTTTATGGAGGCGTACACTACAGACACATCAGTGGCACAGAGGTGGCACAGGGTGAGGGCACAGGAAGAGCAGCATTCACCAGGATGTGCAGGATAAGTTAATTGCACACATGCTATGCACAGAGCATTATGCACTTAATAAGAAACCTGTGAAGTCCTCACTGTGAGGGCTGCTCCTCTGACCATAAACATAAACCAGAAATTCACCCAAAGTACCAGCAGATGCCTAAAAGCTTTTGAAAGAAAAATAACTATTGAGTGGATTCAATGCATACCCAGTGGTGAAATGCATCTTTAAAACTATTCAGAAAAATGAGGCTGAAACTTAGGGAACATATTATTAATGAAGAGAGGATATGTACTTATTGCATAACAGCCACTTAAAAGCTGTGAAAGTGGGTTAAAAGTATCACCTGAAAGAATCTTTTCTCCCAACCGAGTATAGAAACTAGAAAATTTAATAACATTGTTATATTATTACTGTCATCTTATTATATTAAGTTTATATTTAACATATCACAAAGAGCAGCGTGAGCTATGCAAGGACAGAAGCCTCTTTTCCCATGGCAGACAAAGCAGAACTAGGTACTACTGAGCAGAAAGGATAACCACTGGATTTGGTGAATGCTGCTGTGTAAGTTCAAGTACCCCACCCAAGTCTCTAATAGATGGTAGTGGCCCAAATCACCTCGCAGGAGGTGGGCCCGAGTTACTGTGTTCTTTCTGTGTAACTGGGGATTAGACCTCTGAGATGAGCTTCATACAAACATCAAGGAAACCACCCGGTGATTTTCGTGCAGGCTTTCTTTTGACATGTTACATGCCAGACGTGACAGGGCTTAGGCTGCTCCTGCATGCTCCTGTTGCCTACTTTGAAAACTTTTTGGGCAAAAGCTGTTTCTTTCTGTGATGGCAAAGCCCACAGCACAGTGAGTCTGGCTTACAGGTTCTTAAATAATAAGTGATAACAGGTCTGAACCTGCTTTGGCAGAAGGTTTAATTAGATTACTCCTGGAGGTGCCTTCCAACCTACCTCATTCTATGCTATCTAATACTCAGTAATTCAGTCACTGCAGAATAAAAACAGAACCAGGGATAAGAAAATTACTGCCGATAGCTCAGAATTTAGGAAATTGCCTTACATATATCAGAATGCATTGAGATTCAGAAATTTTGGTGATGATCAGTCATGTAAATGATACCCACAGCCCTCCTGTCATCCACAGGACCAGTCATTTCATTATAGAAATTTACAACTACAGCATAAGAATGGATATCTCAGTATTTAAAAGAACTCACCTCATCCTGGCTGCTTTATATATGGTAATAGAAACAAAATCAACCTTTGGCCTTTATCTTTAAATCTGTTACTGTGTGCTTCCCATTACATGTAGTTGTAATATTTAGATGCATATCTTCATATTCAAGCTTTTCCTTTCCTGAAAATCCCGCTGTCCCAGAGCATGATAAACTCACCAGAACTGCCATCAGAGCGTACAGACAGTGGTAGAAGCGGAGCTTTGATGGCTCATCAACAGCAGGAGGAATCTCTGCCTTGAAGAAAGCACGATCATTTGCAAGTAAAACCAGCAATACCAGAGCAACTAGAATTCCTGCTATTAAAACCAGGATATAATAGGATTCCATTGTTCTTTGGTGGGAATTACTAGACACTGTTTGATATGGTTCTGTCAGTATTTATATCCTCCAGACCGATTCCACAGAGAAGTAATTTGCATACCAAATTCCTTCTGGCCCCTCCTCCAGGCAGGGCTGACAGGTGCTGGGAGCCAGCAAACATCCGGCCACGACAACTTGGCATGACCAAAGCTCACACGCAGCATAATCACTTCCAGGAAACGCCATTATTTTGTATATTCCAAAAGTGCAAATGGGCTTTATTTTCTATCTGCTTTATGGGCCTGAAAAGCTCTCTGGGGTTTTTTCAAGTGTACCAGTGAGTGTAATGATACCACCCCTACCTCAGAGCCCATGGAAGAGTGGCTGTGCTGGACTGCAGTGTCCATGGTCAAGAACTGTAGTGGTTCTGCTCTTGGTCTGAAGGATGATTCTGGGGCTTCTTGCTCAGTGCTGATCTTTTCCCCTGCTCTCTTGCTGGGGCAGACAGCTGGTCAGAACAGTTAGAACAGACATTCTAGACTCCATCTCAAGGAATTTTGCTTTAGGATGTCCACACAGACCTTTCAGTTATTTGGCAGCTCCCACCCTGTGAGTGCAGCAAAGGGCTCTGGGTTCACCAGTGGTGCAGTGATAGCACAGAGAAGATTCTCCTTGACTTGGAGAACTTTGGCCCTAACCCTCTGTGCTGATTCTTTCCAAGTAAAGGATTTTGATGTCTTTACAACTCCATAATTTACTGTTTTTTTCCAGAGAGCTCTGCGTTATCCGTGGTTGTAATTTAGATGTGATTAGACCGTACAGTATCCAAAAGCTTGCACCAAAGGAGGTGATGACAATGAAGGAATGAGTAACAAGGTGTAATTCCATGTATTTCTGTGCACCATGAGACTGGACAAAACTTGTTTGGGTAACATTAATAAGCAAATAAGCATCAGCTCAGCTTGACATAAACAATACAATCTGTGCTTATCCCCTGAACACTCCAGAACATCTTTTTATCCCCACTTATCTCCCAGATACTCCATTAAAAAACCCTTATAAAAGCTAGCAATCATAGTCATAGAAGAGAAATACTCCTTTTTATTAGGCATGGAATTCTGCCTTTGGCTAACCAACCTGTAGTGTATTCCCTCAGAAAGTGAGGTCTTGACTAAAAAAAGGTGAGTCCTTTCTACCCTTTCTTACACACTTTAAAGAAGCAGACAAAATATATGTGCTTAGAAAAATCCTACTTATACAAAATATGCATTACAGCAAAGAGCAAGAAACTTCAGTGTGAGTTAGTGGGGTACAAAAATATATAGCTGTGTGGAATGAATAAGCCGGATGAGTCATAAGAGATAAAGTACCGGATGATAAGATAAGATAAGATAAGAGTTTGGAAACAGGATTCTTAAGAGAACAGGTATGATCCTCAACTTCAGTGGAGGTCTGCAAGTACAGCTGATTGAATTATGTGGTTTAAAATTAGATAGATAGATAGATAGATAGATAGATAGATAGACAGACAGACAGACAGAGAAAGAAGGAGAAAGGAGAAAGAAAGAAAAAGGAAAGAAAGAAAAAGGAAAGAAAGAAAAAGAAAGAAAAAGAGAGAAAGGAAAGAAAGAAAGAAAAGGTGTTAACTTTTTTACTTCCTTTGTAGAACTGTCAGGTTTGAAGACACTTTCGACAGTCAGAGGCCCTGAATTATTTCACCTCAGTACATTCTAGTGAACCACTTACTCTGAAAAGAAGCTACAGCTGCATGTAAGGAAGTCTTTTAAAACAACATTGTTAGAAGGAATTCAGGGAACATTTTAACTTGAGATTTCTTTTCTAAGCTAGTTTACAACTTCTTGGTGCAAACTTGTTACAAGCATTAGCTTGCTGTTCAGTGTTTGTCAAAATCCATGTCACCTGGTCTAGTAGGATTTCAGGACTTTTCTCTAATTTTGAGAGCCTTAAGGACATAATTCTTCTGCCTTCCCAGTTCCTTGTATGTCTTAGAAGTTTTGTCAGGACTGAGGAGTTAGTGAGAACGAATGGGCAAATACTTCCTGGCCTAAAAGTGAGGTAAAGGCACTAAAGAGAAGGTAAGATGAATCAATCAGATTAACAAGTGTGGTCATTCCTGTTCACATGTGGTATTTTTGCACTGTTCTCTGTTCCAATAGGAAGAAGCAGCCTAAGAGACTGAGAGACCTGGCTTCTGATTAGAGATAGGTGAGGAAAAACAAAGGCAGTTACTACAAATGACAAACTCTAACATGTACCAAAATGACCCAGCAAGTGGAACAAGTACCAGATTGGTGATGTTGCATCCCTTTGAATTCCAGACAGCCCCTACATACACTGTGAAAACTTCTGCTTATAAAGACATGTTTATATATCTTGAATCTAGAAAGGGATGTCACCTAGTATTTAGAATTACTGAGTAAGACATTTTTATATCTTTATTCATTAACTGCTTTGTTGTGAGACCCTGGGAAAGCACTAAGACATCCAAATGCAGCTTTTTGTACAAGGCCTGACACAGAGTCTTTGCTGTCAGGGCTGGAAGTTAACCAGAAACCCGGTTCCTTTGAGCTTAGTCCATGGCAAAACTCCACTTAGAAGGCAACAGTATCAGACTCTTAATAGCATATAGAAGGACAGTGTGAAATCATAGAACCACTGGGACACGTTTCAAATGGAAAATGTGAACACAAGGGAAGAATGAAATCAAGAAGCACAAAAATTTAGCTCTTGATTTATCCAAATCTGACAGCAGTACTTCATCTAACAAAAAGCAGATCAGCTTGGCAAAAGTTTTCCTTTTTAAAAGGAGGTTTAAGTTTTATTCTGTGATCATGATAGATTGTCTATGATCAAGAACCCTGCACTGATGTAAAAAACTGGTATTACTTGACACCGTAGTCACACAGGCTTTCCATTGTGTAACAGCTCTGTGTTCCCAGGTTTGTACTGTATATATCTGAGTGGGGGTTTTTAAGTTGAAAATACAGAATTGTTAGCCCAAATGGCTTTCAGACATGCCTTGAGCATGGTTTTAATTTCCAGCTCGTTTTCCTTTCAAAAGTTCTTGCGCTTTAGTAGCTTTGTTTGCACGAACAGCCTTCCAAGTTGTTGAACCTTCCAAGGTTGGTTGCAAAGGCTCTGGGAGCACAGTTCTGCCTCTAAGTACAGGTGTGAGCATTCAGACACTGCCTTTTTCCTTCAAGACATGGCAAGTCAGAAAAAGTCATTTTCTCATTGAGAATATGAGTAAATCTACACTAACTGCAGTCCAAAAGCTGTACAAGTACAAACACAAAAATTTAAAGAGACAAATGGAAGCCAAAACTGATTTTGAGTTACCACTTTAATACATTACATAGAATCATAGAATATCCCAAGTTGGAACACATCCAAAAAGATCATCCAAGTGCAACTCCTCACCCTGCACAGGACCACCCCAAAACCCCCACTGTGTGCCTGAAAGCATGACTACTTGCTTGTTCTTGTAAACTGGAATAAAACATAAAGTGCCATGAAAATGGCTTTAAGAAGTCGTTGAGTTGGGTTGTTTTTTGATTTATATATTTTTGTGAGCATCTGTGTAAGAAACAAACAGTTCAGTACTGTGCAATAATCTAAAATGCAAACTTAATTCTGAAGCTGATGCAATTTTACAGAATTAACAGGCCTGCTTATGGAATGTTCCAGGGCACTGGTTTAGCACTTCTGAATGGAAACATGGATGGGATTCACTTTGGGACAACTCTGAACTGATAATTAGAAAGAGCTGCTGGGATGTGACAGATCCTCTCAGAGGTATGTGGTGAGTGTCTGTGTGCAACTGGAGTATTGAGAACACTTTGGATAACCAGCCCTACGTGAAGGTGTGGTTTAGGGGTCTCACAGAGATGAACTTTGTGAACAGAAGTTTGTGTTGGTTTTGTAAAGGTGACAGTTTGGAAAAAGACCTCTTGCCAAAAAATGCAGTGGTTTAATGAAATTTGAAGAGCAGGTTAGGAAAATGTTAAATACCTAGAACTGTCTTTTAACTCCCAATCCAAAGTTGGTAGCAACTTTGTACATAGGTCAAAGTCATAATGAATTAAAAAAACCCACTTCAAACACATCTTTAGATTTTTTTTTTTATTTTTTATTCTTCAAGATGGAAGTAGATATATGAAATAAATAGTCACATAATTATTCCATCCCCACTGGCTTCAAAGGACCTACAAATGTTTTACATTAATAATGAATTTTCTGTTAAATCTAAACAAGTTAACTGTGTAATGCTGCTGAGTTTTCTATGTTAAATGTGTCTGTGGTACTTTAAGCATAAAGAGACTGAACTCACGAATCAAAAAACCAAATATACTTTGATGGAGTTCATATCCTTTCACTTTCAACACTGCTTCTTATTTCCGTACCAGAAAGTTGTTACATTTGTTACCAGTCCAGACACTGAGTCATTTCTGTTTAAACCAGACACTGGGCTCTCTGGGTAATTGCTCTCTCCCCTTCACAGTTGTTGGAATGAGAGGAAAATTGTAATGCCAGGTGCCTCCCTGAGCTCCATTTCTAGAGGTATTACTGTAAAAACACACCGAGGTGCTAAATGCTGCCAAGAGGCCATGGAAATTCTCTGGTTATTTCAGATGCAGCTGAGTTAGGGAACACTCACTGATTCTGACAGTATGTACATACAGTTTCCAGTTAGGATGCCTCATCTTCTCTTCAAACCTCTCTCTCCTAACACTTTGTGATGATGCAGTGACAGCCATAGGGCTTACTTCATATGAGGTAACCTGGCAGTTAAAGGTAAAAATTCTGCAAGTTTCTCTCTCAATTTTATTTTATTTTATTTTATTTTTCTTAAAACTTCTGTGGAGCTTTTAACAGAACTGAAATTCAAGGCTTTAGATTTTTTTCACATTTTGTGTTAAAAAACTTACGCGTGATATAGCTGTTGAATGTGGGGGGCACCAGAAACTTGGCTGCCCTTCTTTTTGCAAACAAAAAAACCCTGAACATTCTGTTCCCACATGGCCACTTTGAAGGTCTGTTTTCAAAAATACCTGTTTTGTTTCCAGAGCATAAAATTGAATTCAACTGGATTCAGCTTCCAAACTCACCTCTATTGGCTGTGTAATGTATCTTGTATAGATGCTTAGACTCACACTCCCTTTGAGGTCGTGTTTTAGTAATTATAGATGTAACAAAGTTCGAGATTGTCTTTAAATGTAATTTTCCCTTAATTCCAGTGTTTACCTCTAGATGGCTTCCCAGGATAGTGCATCTGGCTTCAGAGCTGAGTGAACGTGTGGACTGGATTCATTTGGCACATTCCTAATGATACCTGGAGATATAAATCGAAATTTCTTTCCAGCTCAGCTGTGAAGACAACACTGTGAGGTTTGATATCCTTGAGATCTTTTGACATCCTCAAAGCTTTGCATTTTAGGTTACATCTGATGGCTGCCACAGCTCCTGACTGGGCATGAGTGTGCAGTTAGAGCCTCAGAAAAGCTTTATTTATACAAGTGAAACCATAACTTACCTGTCTAATGTTTGACAGTGCAAACAGCCAGGTTGGGGGACCTGCTGTAATACGCTTTGCCCATTCTCCCCCTGCAAAAGAGTTTAAATGCTATGGAGATCTTCTGCATTTGCAACTATGCCCCTACCACCAGACAAAAAAGTCTTGGAAAAGAAAATAAACCACTCCTTTGTTGGGAGAAGTGAGTGTCCCTTTGTCATTCAGAGCCTGCCTTTTTCATTGCCCACTGCTAAATCCCCAGTTTTCAGCAATGCAAGCATCTTCCAGCATGGAAAATCCATGAGGTGTCATGTTGTCCAGAAAAACACTGGTCCAATGGTACTAGATGTTGATGATTTTCAGCCTAGGCTGGGATCAGCAGACAATCTAGGGCTGAAAGCAGCTTTCCCCTCCACGCCAGGTGATCGTGGGCAAGCAGCTCCCTGCCAGAGCTCCGTGTGGCAGAGACGGCTCACTTGAACTCGGTCTTACCTCTGCCTCTTCCTGGACCTACTTTTCCCTGGGCTCAGGTTAGAGCACAGCACCTTTCTGGTGTGCGTAGGTGAGGGAGGAGGCAGGGGCTGCCTGGCTTGGTGACAGAGCACTTTGGTTCCAGCAGCGAGATCAGTACGGCATGAGCCCAGCCTGGCATGCAATGAGCCCAAGACAGCATGGACAGAGGCCAGGGCAACATGGAGAGAGCCCCAGGCAACATGGAGCAAGCCAGATGGGGCATGCAGCGAGCCCAGGGTAGCATGAGCCCAGTGTGGCATGCAGCGAGCCCAACATCGTATGCAGTGAACCCAGCATGGCATGAGCCCAGCGCGCCCACAGCAAGCCCAGGGCGTCCGCAGTTCACCCACCGTGCCCGCGGGTGGCCCAGGGTACCCGCAGCACACCCAGGGTCTCCGCAACTGGCCCAGAGTACCCCCAGCTTCCCCAGGGTCTCCGCAGCTGGCCCAGGGTGCCCGCAGGTGGCCCCGGCGGCCCCGAGCCGCAGCGAGTCGGTTCGCGGCGCGGCGGCGGCCGGCGGGGGAGGGCAGAGCAGCAGCCACTCCCAGGAACAGTAGTGAAATCGCCCCGACACTTTAACTGTCAATCAGGATTAATGGGGTATAAAACCTCCCCAGCGCCGCGGCCCTGAGCGGCAGAGACGGCAATAGGCAGAAATGAGTAAGAGCCAGAGCTGAACTAGTGCACGGCGTAATTCCTGCTCTGTGATCAGACACTCCAAGTGAAAAAACCGGGAGAGGGGGCAGAGAGAGGCGGTGATCAGCTCAACCTTTGCAACCGGCTCGGGACAGAACGTCTATAGATATTTATAGATATTAAAACAAAAACAACAACCTCACCCTGAATAGAGCCTTTCTTAAAAAGAAGGTCCTGGCAATTCTGTCTTATTTAAGCAATTTCCTGAGTCTAAGAATAGAAATGAGCTGCCTGGAAGGCACTGCAGGCTGAAATTTGGAGACATAGGCTGCTTTATTTTATTTTTCCAAATATAAAAACCTTTCATTTGGATACTGGATTTTTCTGTGGGTCTTTGCAGCAGAGGGATATATGGTTACTTTTAATTTTATTCTTTTTTTTCCTTTCTCTCTTTTAATTTAAAAAAAAATCTTTCCAATTAAAAAGCAAAGAAACCTTTTTACCTGCGTGTGACAATCTCAGAGGACACCGATCAAGAAACAGGGGAGTGACTTGGTCTTCTGCACTACTTTACTCCAACCCCCATTTTTTTTAGGGGGAGAAAAGGATTTTTCCAGTCCAAGAACCTCTTGCCCCCAAGTTTTGGAAGGGGGTTGAAGACTTGTCACCCATCTGGGGGTGCATGAAGGGTATTGCTTTTCTTTCTCTGTCAACGCGTTTTTGTGGAGGTTTGGAAGAGAACTTTGCTTGGGAGAAGAGGATGATCTGGAAGTGGCTGGGCGCCCTGCTGCTGTTCCCGGTGCAGATGGTGTATCTGGTGGTAAAAGCTGCCGTGTGCCTGGTGCTGCCGCCCAAGCTCCGAGACCTGTCCCGGGAGAACGTGCTGGTCACCGGCGGGGGCCGAGGCATCGGCCGGCACCTGGCCCGGGAATTCGCCAGGAGAGGAGCCAGGAAGGTGAGCATGGAGGGGAGGGGGAGTGCCCTCCTGCTGCTCTGCCGGAGAGCCCTGTTCCCTCACCTCTAGGTGGGATTGGTGGGATCACTTATGAAAGGTGAGAGAGGCTCTCATTTTGCATTCATTACATTTCAGAAGTTGCTCGCTCCTCCATCCCTGCATCCTGCCTTTCCCATCTCATCCATGAAAACGCGGTGGTGAGAAAGGTCTGTCTCCCTCCTGAATTCCCCTCTGCTGACAGAGGAGAGGTTTTCACCCCTGCCCAGGTTTGCTGTGACAGGGAAAGGAGAGCTGAGTGATTCCCATGCGTGGAGCCAGTGCTCACTTCCATTGCCGTTTCCTGGGCTGCTTCCAGTCACTGCTGGTCGTGGGGATCATGTACAGAGAGCCCTCATATCCATCAGGAGCATATCCTCACATGTCACTCCAGAGGAGAGGGGCAGGTGGCTCTGGGATAATGGAGAGAAGAGTTCCCTTTCACCCCGATGGGTTTCCATTCGCAAAATTGATTCCTTGTGCTTCCTGAAGTCCCTTGTATTTCACTTTCGGGCAGCTCAGAGCTGTTCAAAGGGAAGATGAATGAGAACCTAGCAAGGAAGAAAAGCACAGCTCGAGTGGGAGCTGTGGGATTGTTTGCACATTTCCTTTAGGAGAGAGGCTGGGACTGGTCTGTCTGCACAGCAGCCCAGAAATGCCAGTGTAGCTGGTGGGTCCATTCTCTCGCTCAGGACCTGGTGGTTTACCTTGAAATGTTACGGGTTTGTATGCACAGGTATGTCCCTACGTGTGAATCAGTCAGGGATACAGAAACACATCTCTGAAATGAGGCTTGGGGTGGAAAGTTTCATCTCCCCCTCTATGGGTAATAAAGGGGAGGAATACTGAAATTAGACAGCTGCACAAATACTTCTCTGTGTGAGAGGATGAATGAGAGTAAATAGAGAATAAAAAAGAGGAAAAATACAGAATGAGAGGCTATTTAAAGAAAAGAATTTGCATTTAGTTCAGGATAGTGTTTTGTCACTTCCTTACACATGCATTACAGTTTTCTCTGTGTGGTACAGAGCTATTCTGGCATGTAACTCCGAGGTGTAAAATATGTCAGCATTGAACTTTGATGTTTGTCTATGTTTGTGTTTAAACATCATGTTGAGATTTACACATTCTCGGAGTCAGAGCAAACAAGTTGACTGACCTTTGGACCCAAGCAATTTGCTGAAAGTGTATTTATATTATCTGTTGGAATACCACGCTTCATTATTTATTTATTTCGGGCGGCTGGTTGCTATGCTGAGCTCTGGCATTAAAGTGCCACCATTTCTACAGCACATTTAAGAGCTGTTTTGCTGCAATCGAGCTGGGAGCTGAACAATGGCCCTGAGGAACCAGGGGACAGGGGCCAAAAGGAGACAGGGCTGTTTGAGAGAGAACTGAGGATGAAATTACTGTAAACAGACACAGCCTGTAGCCCATCTCAATATCTTATCTATAAAATCTCTGCATATTGTGGAAGAAAAGAACAAATGAGAATAATTGTTGGGAACCTTGTCTTATCTGATGCTGTGAAATCTCTGTATTGCTAGTTATTGTTTAAAAATTTGGGGGGGTTGCCTCTTGGGATGTTTTCATGTGTGTCATCAAGGTGTTTGCATTTTTGCATTGACTCAATTTGAATTAGATTCTCCTTTCAGTTAAATCATGGTGTCCAGTCAGCCAAATATGGCACTCAGCAAGTTCTGGTCCCCCTGGTAGTGGCACTGCCTGTCAGCCTGTGCCGAGAACACCAAAGTTGGCTTATTCTCCTTGACAGTTTTAATGCCAATTTTACCTGCATGTGGTAGTCTTCATACCCTTTGCTCTGAGACTTCATTTCTTTCCTGCTTCTGTGCTCAACCCTAAGTTTGTGGATTTGATGCAGTCTCCATAGACTGTGCACAGCCTTCAGCTGGACACTGCTCTTCAGTTTTACACTTTGCCTTTGACAATCAAAAAGAATTGAAAAATACTTCAAGTGTCTAGCAAATCATCTTCTGATAAGGCTTGTGAAAATAGACTGGTTTTCTCTTTTTACACCATTAACTGTCTTAAAATTACATGTGAAGCTTGAATTATTGATCATAACAAACAACTTAGAACAGATTCTGATTGTCACGTGGCGTAGTCACCATATTCCAAGTTTAGAGACAGACTTCCTCCAGAGCCATGGGATCCTGGGGCCAAGCCCAGCGTGCCATGGAGGCGGTTGGCAGCAGTAGCCTGGGTCCAGGTCCTGGTGGAGGGTGTGCAGCATGTCCTGGCCAAGGGCTCCCCGCGCCTGCGCACACAGACATAGTGGCGGGGTTTTGGAGGTAGGCGGCGATATATAACCATATTTTTGAGATTAGAATCTTCAGAAAGATAGGTTAGTTGGGACCGTGAGCATATGAAACTTCTCTGGTAATTAGACTGGATGGGATTTCATCTTGCACTCGGTTTCAGAGGCTGGCTTTGTTGCTCACAGCTGAGATGTATTAGCCCCGTTTTCACGTAAGGTGGCAAATGTTGTATCTCAACAGGATTTTGAATTGTAAAATTTGATCTTGCATTTAAAGCTATGAAGGTGACAAGAAATAAATCCCAGAAGGGTTTATGCAAATGGTAATACACCATCTTGTTGATTGATGAGCATGGAGACTAAAATTCTCAGCCTAACAGAATGGAAGTCACTTGGGCATGATCTTGTGAATCCATCCTGATTCCCATTCTCTGCTCCCATTTTTTTAAGTCCATTGCTCTGCCATTGTGCCTCAAATATGACTTGGATAGATAAATGTCTAGGAGACATTTCCTTCTCAGGTGATATTTGTTTTCTCACAGTTGTTTGTTGGCCTCTCCGAAGAAATGACCACCAAGGGCACAAAGCAGTGCCAGTTCTGTTTGCACTTTCAGAAGTGTATGTTCTGTTTTTTCCAATTAAGACTGCCAGCAATTTTTAGGCAATAAGAGACTTTTATCATTAGATCATCCCTGTTCAGGTGTACACTGAGAGGTCAGAGGAGCCATACTCCGTTTGTAATTTCAAGTAGTTGTCAAGAACTACTTGGTCATGGAGGCACAGTGTATTGAAATGCTTCCTGGAGCACTTCTGGAAAAAGCCAAGAGCGTGTAAATGAGCTGTATGCAGAGATGGAGTGGTTACAGATGATCCAGGACATGTTAGTGTTATTATGAGGGATGAACAGCACTGACATTTCTCCGGAAGTGCTCAAGTGTTGTAATCCAACTTCCCAGAGATGTGTCCAGATTCATAAGTGCTGGCTGAGGAGATACTTTGCTGTGCCTGAATTGCTGGAGAAACTAACTTTTCTGCTTTCAGTTCCTTTTTGGTTGCTTGCAAAATTCAAAAGCCGCAGTACTGCTTGCTTTAACTCTTGAGAATTTCGACTGTACCTTAAAATTGTTTGGCCAATGGAGCATCACCTCTGTCTCAGTCTCACACACTGGTAGCTCTGTTGAGGCTCATAGCTTTTGATACTCTGCTGAGCCAAAATGGCAGAGAATGTCTGTGTTAATGAAATGGGAGAAGGAGAGACTTTTATTAGTTTATGATTTAATGCCTATGAAATAAAAATCCACTTCCAAAGCCCAACAGTGTTTTGCAAAAACTGTGCTGTATAGTGCAGTTAATATTGGGAAGAGTGGTCCCTTTGAACAGTATTTCTTGTGTTGGAGAACAGCCCTCTGCAGATATGAGCAGCCAGGGGCTGTAGGGGCTGAATGGATTCATTCACTGCTGAGTAGAGTGGGAAACTGCTCCTGGTTTCCTCAAAGCCATTTGCTTTTCCTACAGAAGTTTCATTCTAGTGTCTTTGCCAGGGAGTTGTCAGCCCTGGTTTTGATGGTCTCCAGTGATGACATTTTGATTCCTGTGCCTTTTAAAAGTTTTCTTTTAGTGTGTTTCCTTGATCTCTAAAAATTTTCCTTGTCATTTTAATTTGCTTTGTTCACAAATTACCTAATCTGAGGTGTGATTGAATAGGAAAGAGATGCTTGGTTCTTAGGCATTCTGGGTTATTAAATGTCAACAAAATCTAATAAAAGTAACTGAAAAAGATGTAATGATAGGACAGAAACAAATTCCCCAACTCTAGTATGTATTTTAGTATTTGAAGTTCTCTGACAGTGACTTGGAAGAGTGTCTTAGGTCTTTCCAAGAAAACCTGACAACCCTGAAATCTCAACTGTTCTTTCCATCATTATTTTCACAACATTTTTCAAAGCCAGCCCTCCATGTCTGCATTTTGGAAGGTGCCTTGTCATTTGGACGTGCTGTCCTCTTTCAGTTCAGTGACAATTGGGATGGGACAAAGTTGAGGGAGGAAGGAGCCCCAAGGAATGGATGAGAGCTGTGCAAGCCCACACTGCTGCTGGAACCTGGAGTTTCCCTCAGTGTCCCACTAAGTCCAACAGAACTGAAAATCTCAGAGGAATTGCAGGTGCTTGAGAGCCTTGTATAACTGGAGGGTTTCAGCTGTGTGAGATTTGAGGCTAAAAATTGTGTTTAGGCTGCGAATACTGGAGAGAGGTTCTGTAAAAAAATGGTGTCAGGGCTTAGAATTTCCCAGTATTCCCAGTAATGGAAAATTTGGCAAGTTTTGAGATAAGTTTAACAACGTCATGTTCTTTCCACACAAACTGCATCTGTAGATCTGTGAATCTTTCACTTTGGTCTTTACGAATCATGTTGACATATGATTTCACAGATTTCAGATAATATTCTGAGTTGGAAGGAACCCACAAGGATCATTGAGTCCAACTCCTAAGTGAATGGCCCATATGTTATTGTCCTGATTTGTATGAATTAGTATATACCTCTAAAAACTTCTTTAAAACACATGGTCAAAGATGAACTGCATTGTGACTAGAGCTGGATATTAATACTGATCGGAAGTGAGGACAAAATACTGCCACTGCTGCTGTTTGAGAGCTGTGACCCTTTTTGAGGTGTAGGACGAAAACTATGAGTGTCTCCCATGGATTCAGTAAGAGCTCTTATTCCAAAATGGCTTTTAAAATACTGATCACTCTCAAACATTAATCTCTGGTTGCACTTTCAGAGCCTGTAGAAGACTCTTACTAAACTGCATTGGAGAGCAGCTCTTCCCTGAAGAACCTGACATGAAATTCCTGGCACACAGGAATGGGAATGTTCATCCAGATGGGCTGTAGTGTTCCAAACCTGGAAACATTTCTTTTGCCATGTACAAAGGTGTGTCATTGCTGACCATGTGCTGGAGCAGTGGGGAAGGGATGAGAAGGCGTGAGGTCCCTGCAGGAACCCCAGCAGGCCCTTCTGCTTCTGTCAGCTTTTAAATCCACTGTGCTGGGCCAGTCGTCAAGGAGACACTTGTGCTCTGCAAGTAATAACTGATTTCTGACACGTTCATTCCTTCCCAGTTCAGAACATGACTAGACCTGACCTGGCCACCCCAGAGAAAATTAGTCCTGATAGAAAAAAAGAGCTGGTTTAAAAGGATGTGCTTTCAGAGCTGAGAGGGCCTGATTTTCCCCAGAATCTGATAAATTGCTATGTACTTGTTTTTAACAGGCATCGTGACCTAACATAATGAAATCATAAAGCCTTTAAAATTAGGTTTATAAAATAAATGGGCACAGTTCTGGTGTACATTACCCAGTGCAATATGCCAGTATGCTGCACAAAATACATTAAGGCGGCCTGGTGGCTAGTACTTTTTAAAAGACTCAGTGTGAAATTGATATATATGTGTATTATTTCATACCTAAGACAACTGTCGCCAAGTGAGCATCTGTCCCCATCCTGAATGCTTTTCCTGCCCTGTAGAGGTACCACAATGACATACAGTCCATGTGTCTAATGGATTTCTCTGTAGTCATTTTGAAATGCAAAAAAGTAACTAAGCATTTGGAAAAGGCAATCTGACATGTCTCAAAGTGAAAAAGATAATGCAATTTCAAAGGAAAGTTCACTTTTTCTATGCTGTAGATATTTTAGTGTAATGAGAGTATTTACCTGTAGTGCAAATATCAAATTGTAGGTGATTAATCTCTCCTATTGTGTGTGGTTGGAAAGAAACCACCATAGGAATGCAGCAGTTTCAGGGATATGTTAAATGATGGTTACTTTAATCTTACTTAAATTTAAGCACTTAATCTTACAGTGAACTATTAGAGCATGTCACAACTTATCAGCAACCAGAAGTACGTGAGAAGAATTGGGGAGTGAATGTTTTTCCATGTCATGGAAAATAATGTATTAATTTGAAACTTTTGGTAAACTGTGAGAGCACAGATCTGATTGGGTGGCTTTATAGTCTCCAGAAAGGCTTTATTTCTCCAAAGATTATATCCTGACGGCAGCTTTATTTAATGGCTTCCTGTTGGCAGCTCCCTTTGTTGTTGATTGGATTTAAGGATGGGCAGAGGAGCCCTTGTTTGGAGCCCCAGTCCCCGGTGGCATTGAGCCTGTGCTGTGTGCTGGTGCCAAGGCCAGCAGTTGGGACAACGTGCTGAGCAAGTGTCTCTGCCTGGCAGGCACCGCCAGAATTATCGACTCTCAGATCTTTGGTGTCTCTGAAGCAGCTCCGGCTGGGGCTGTTTCAGCTTATAATTTGGAACATACCTGTCTTTTGTTGCTGGGTATGTTGTAAGGAGAATAAGTAATGTTAACAAGAAGTGGAACTTGCAGAGTTACAGGCTTGTCGTCTCCCATCGAGATACGGTGATGTCATGAGAAAATATTGTCCCAATGAGACCATGCTGTGTTGGCACACCAAGATCCAGCACTTTTTAACGTGCTGAAGGTCTGGCATCAAGGCAGTTAAATGAGGCTTCCCATTAAATTTAAGGACTGTGCCAATGCTGTAAAAAATCTTGAAGTTTTAAAGATGAGGTTATATATTAATGTCATTGCAGTGCCTCAAAAACTGACTTCACACACCAGAAATTGTTTAGCATAAAGATGCTAAATGTGCTCTATAAGAACAACAGCAAAAGGCGATGCTGGCCTCAGGGTTGGCAGGGATAAAGTAAATAAATGTGACAGTGGAGATAAAAACCAAAAGGCACAGAACTCTGTGCTGATTAAAGCCAGGGACTGCAGCACCACTCATTGAGCCACGTTAAAGTTTTGGGCGAGGCATCACAGCAATGGAAGTTTTAAGGTGGGATTTGAAAAGCAGCAGTAAAGAGTTTTGAAGAATGTTTACAGAGATGCAAGACAGTGTGGTGGAAAACAGATAGGTTGTTTTAAAAATTAATGCTGGGAGTTAAGGGCTGCAAGAGAAGACCCCGATGCTAAATGAAAGGTGATGGGAACATGGGGATAGTGAAAGTGAATACCTTGAAAGTGAAAACAGAGGCTCAGATCTGGCAAGCTGGAGGAGGAGGCAGTGAAATTCAAAATGAGGTGACCTGGTCAAAGCAGTAGATGAGGTGTTTCATCTTGAGCAAGGAGTTGCACCAGAGGACATCCAGAGGTCCGGAGCCTCAACCATACTCTCATTCCATGATTCTCAGTCTTACTTGTACCAAAGAAAGGAAAAAGGCTGCTTTTCTGAGCTTCAGGGCTGACGGGAAGGTTTTGGTCTATGATGTTTCACGTTACTTATCTGAAGTGATTCATCCCTATTTTATTTGTGTCGTTTCATCACCTACAGTGACTTGTAAAAGCGCTGCTGTGAATTTATGTTTCATTTATGTCATGGCTCTGGCACAGGCTCGGAAGAAGTTGTCTCAGATTTGTAGAACTATTTCCATCTGAGGCACTGTAGGTAGTTTTTGCTGCATTATAAAATCATCAAACATGCTGTTGAGCTGATGTCTAATTCAATTAGCCTTGCACAGCAATTTGCTTTAAGAGTGACCGTAAGCCCTGTATACAGCCCTAAGCATTCTGACTAAAACATTTTAAAGGAATCAAAGATTGTATTCTTTTTAAGCCTGCTGTGGAGACCTGTCTTGTTAGGGTGATGCTCTGCAGTGGATAGTAAAGTTATGAAGGAAGAACTTAGAAAACTCTGAATAGACTCCATTCCTCAAAGAGATCAGCAATATTCGAAGTCAGCACATCAGGAACTGCCTGATTTTATATCAGACTGCCAGAGCCAAGACCAGGAACTCAGCCTGACAGTAACCTGAGAGGGATGAAAGTATTAAGGCAATTAAAAAAAAAAAAAAAAGAATTAGGACAAATAGATGATGATGATGAAGTTCACAGAAGTAGCCAGTTAATTAATTCTACAGGAGTGATGGGGAGACGAGAAAAAAGGCAACAGTTCCCTTGATTTCCTTCCCATAAAACTGGACAAGGATCTAGAAATTCTGTATCTTTCCTTCTGGACAGTTTGAAAATGTCAGCTAATGATTACTGCTTTGGAGTGTTTGTTTTAAAATCCACTAACAAATGCTAGTTAGTCTTTAATGTTCGTTTTTCACTTTGATCCCTGGCCCAGATTGAAGACACAAATCTAACACAATTGCTGCTTTTAGGGTTTCTGCAGGAAAGGGAGACTGAAAAGAAAACCTCTTCAAGACACAGATCAGCAGCCTCAGAGCTGACCACCGAGAGAGAACAAGCTCTGGCATTTTTAAACGTGTGCTTATCAGGAATATAAAGCAGAAATTATTAGAGAGATCTTTTTAGCTGGGCCCAGACTCTGTTCTTCAAAGCATCCTGTCAACATCCCGAAGAGTCAAACAAGTCAGACCCAGGCACTGCCAGATCCATTGGCTGATAACACTGACGCCAGGAGAAAAGGGTCAAATACATGTTGTTTGACCTTTATCCCAGTGGGGATTAAATTGATTCTAATTAATAGATTTGGGAATAGATGGGTACCTTGGCAGAGTTTGTAATTAATTTAAATAGTTCATCCTATTAGCTTAGTCATAAACTATGCATAATTACAATGGGATTTTGTGGACAGCCACCCTTACATTGCCACCTTCTTAATTACAATTTATTGACTGCAGTGCTGCGGAGCTTATTTGTTTTGGTTAACACAGGGATTTCTGTTGTCTTACACTGCCTGAGCAAATGTGTCAGTGCTCCACTTACGGCAATAAAATCATGTTTGAAAGCACAAATGCAGCTCTGCTGAATCAGTAACGCTTCAGGTGTGTGCCTGTGAACTGAGAACTGGCTCTCAGTGGGTAATCAGTGACAGTTGTACCTCTGAGTACACTTACATAAAATTATGCATCTTTTGAGATGGTATAAAAATGATGCCTGGAGAGATTCTGGCTGTGGTTATCCTGTAGTGTGACATAGTTTTAGCCACAGATTAGAAAGAGTCTCCATAAAGGTGGGGTGGCAGTTGGTGTGACCTGACTAATAATACATTTCTTCCCTTATCTGAATGAAAGAGTCATTTAAAGTAGGTGCAAATGGTGTTCAAACTTGACTTCTCATTCAGTCATTGTCCCTTCTCTTGGGTAGCACAGGTGTATCATAGGTATTGTTTATCTTTTTGGTAGATCTTCTTTCCCACTAAGTCCTGGACTAGAACTGAATTCGAAGTTTCTGTGAGTGCTGGTCTGTATCAGAAAGCCAAACTTCAGGCACTGAAGAAGATCTTATCTCAATGTTTCTTAGAAGCTTCACTGAGCAGCAAATGTCTCCTGTATGGCCAGGCCTACCTTAAGAAGTCAGGAGTCATCACTCAAACAATCATCATCTTCTATGTGTTTATAACTGGGGGTTTGTTCTCTTTGCTCTTTGAATCACCAGGTACAGCCAAATTACGTTTTCAATATTTTCTTTGTGTCTGAGGAGCTGACAGACTTGCACCACTTTACCTGAAAGCAGAAATTCTAAGGCAATCTTTTCACTGGACCTCAAGAAAAAGCTCAAATATACCAGGCTTAAACTATGGGAGTGAAAGGTGTTGCTGTAAAGACACTGAGCAGTTCATCTTTCTGTGCCCTTCAACAGAATGGATCAGCAATAACAGTGGGCAGTCAGGTATTTTCTACATGAACATTACATTAGTGTTTGTCTTCGATCTGTCCTTTCAGTCTCCTGCTGGCAGTAGACACAGGCACCTGCTGCCTCTGAGCAGCACTTCCCTGGGCAAGGCTTGGCCAAGACAGAACGGAAAATCCTGACATCCACCTTCAGCAGCTTGGTTTGATGTTGACTACAACCTCAAATTCCCTGTACCCAACTCCTAAAAAACCTTCCCAGTGAGAACAAACTCAGCTTACTGCCTTAAGGAGCTGAGGTCTTGCTTCCAAGTGGGATATTAAAGACATCCAGCTGGTACAAGTGCTTCTTTCCCAAATGGTAATAACACAGGCCTGGCTCTGGCCACAGTGAGCTGTCAGGAATTATGTCAGAACATTTCCAAGGCCCTTGGGAAACACAGGAGTCCTGCCTCGCTGAATGGAGATGTTTGATTTTGGGTTTGGGATGTGCTGATTGTGCAATGCTGTAGCTTTCTGCTGCTTGTTGTTGGACTTTAATCCAGGCCCCTTAGAGACCACTGTCCGTGCTATGTTTATATTTGATGTGCTTATGGAACCAGGTTTGCCTCTTTAAAAGCAAAATCTTTACCCATCAAAAGGGGTTGCAGGGTTTATTTCCCTGGATGATGATGTGCAACTGTGGCAGATTGTTCTGTGACACCTTTTCTGCTGAAAAAATGGTTGTGTGTGTGTGCACACGTGTGTTGGAAAGGGATCTGGCACCTTGCATGTCCTTCAGAGCCCAGAGTTCAGCAGAGGGTCAGCCAGCTTCTCCTGACATCACTGCACTTGTTTACAGCTCTCTCTGAGCTTTCCTGATGCCTTTGACCACTGACACTGTCTCATCTTAGTCCAGCATTTGTGCAAAATCAGAAACTTAGAAGAGCATCTTACATCTGTAAAGGGATTTTTAGTTTCTCTTCCTCACAGACTTAAAAGAGACAATAAAAGATAAAAAATTCTCAACCACTGAAAAGAAATCACACTTTTAAAATAAATTACATAAAATGATAAATTATAAAATTTTATGTTGTTGTTGAAATTGTCAGCACACTAAATAATCAGAATGCTGGTTAAAGACTAAAAAAAGATCCATCTTAGAGGGAGTGGGTATGTTCAGGAGAAAGTTAGAATGGCTTCTTCAGCCACTGGAATCAGTGAAAACAGTTAAAACACTTTTGGTTTGCATTTGAGTCACAGATTTAGGCCAAGTGGTGTTATTTGTTCCAGGATCCAGGCAATTCCAACACTGACAATCCATCCCAGGTCTCCCACTGCTGCACGTGGGGATTGCTGTCAGTCAGGCCATTACTTCAGGGTTTGTCACTTATATTTCAGTGGAAGCAAAGATTGTTCTACAGTGGATGTGAGTCAACCAAAAATAGGCCTGTTTTTTAGGGCTAAATTTCACACACTTTCTTGGAGCAGTTTCCAGATCCCCAATGCTCTGAAGCTGCTGGTAGGGAGAGAACCCTTCAGGCAAAGAGCTGTGCTTGTGGCTGCCTTTGAACACACTGGGAATTAGTGTGCCTCAGTATTCTATTTCTGCCCCTCAGCTGAATCTCAGTTACCAACCAGGTTACTTTATATAGTTTATTTTATTGGAAAGTCAAGTTTGTCTCATGTTCTGTGATAGCTTAATTGATTTTACATTCATGTTGAAGTGAATTAACTTATTTTGCATTGAGTGGCCTGAAAAGCATGCAGTCACATCCAAAGGATGGTAACTTCCAGGCAGCTGTAACTTAGGGATATGGTAAAGCTGGATTTGGGACTGCCTGTCCAGCCCCTCTTGTTTAAATATCAGTTTAATTATCAGTTGTGGCAGAATCTGCTTAGAATTGCTTGGATCATTTCTGGATTAACGTAATGAACATAACTTTTGTTTCTACATTTATATATAATTTTATTTAACTAGAGCTTTGCTGTTTTTCACATTTTTTATAAGCAGGGCATCCACTTCATCTCAACAGTGTGTTGAAAAAAATTGGTACAATCAGTGCAAGACCCTTTTTAGCTACGCTGTACCCCTGGGGGGCTGTGCTCCGGCAGCTTACAGTCCTCTGATTCCCATCCTCCTTCTTTGACTTAATAGACTGAGAGAGTTAAATATGTCCTGAAAACTGCCATTTGTACAACACATGAATAGATTTTAGAGATTCTGCCCTGTTGCATAGCAACAGCCACCATTAAAAAATAACATTTTGAAAAGCACATAAAAAGATAGGCAACCAGTTAAGCATTTCAATATTGAAGCTTTCTTCTGAGCAGTGCTCTTTATTTCTTTGACTAAAATTCTAATAAGAAAGGCACTGTTTGACAGCTTTTATGTGGTTTGAAAATGGTAGCAGCTCTCTTTTTCTGGAGGCAAAGAAAGGCTTGTAGGGGAGCTTGTCTGGAGCAGTTGCTGTTCAGCTTATACACAAATTTAAGGCAGGCTATTTTAACTCCAATACTTCTCCAGTAGCCTCACGGGAGAAATTATTTTTTGAGTCAGGAGCTGCATCCTATTATGCACATGGATGATCCGGAGCATTTTTTAGCCCTTTCTGGAGGGCAGTTTATAATGACAGCATTGGGAACATTATTCACCCTTAGGTTTCCATGGCTCTTTTTGTTGCAAACCTTCTCCCAGTTTAACAAATTTAAAGCCTTCCCCCATTTTTTTCTTTTCGGTGATATTTTGAGTATAGCATCTAATTGATAAACGTGTATTTATTATTTTTATAGAGCTTGTAGAGGATTTTTTATATATTCCCCAAAATAAGTGAAGTGACGGTGAATTGCTCATCATGGTTTAGCTTAGAGCAAAACTGAAAGTGTTCTGAATTGAAGCTGACAATCTTTAAACTGGTAATGCAGCATAATTGATGCTTTTATAAGCTGTGCAGGGCCCAGCCTAGGATTCAGTGCTGTCCCGAGGGGATGCAGTGCCCAGCCCTCTCCACTGGAAGTTAAAATCACCCGGCATTTCAAGGTTAGACTGCTCTACTGCAGGATTCATCTCCTGAAAAGACAGGCAAACCCTAAAGAAGAATTCACTTTGATTGGCACCCAGTTTGCAGCTCTTTAATTTTTCTTTTCCATACGTTTATATGAAGCCAGGGGTTTCCACTTTGTTAGTTAAGAAGTAGCAGACTTTTCAGTTAATTGTTGGTTGAAGAGGCAGGTTTTGGAGTTACTTTTGCCCAGTCAGGTGAAATAGTACTAAGTTGGAGCCGTTTTTAAATTCCACATGTCCCTTTCTCCTAAGGTTACCCTGTAATCTAAAATTTGGATATTTTTATCTTTCCAAAAACAGTGTTACTGTTCAGTGTTTACATAACTTTGTGTCATAGTAAATGTTTAACTCTATTACATGAACATTTAACCTGCCACATGTTTAGAACTCTTTAGCTGGAGAGTTATATGCAATAAGTAAAAATAATAATGCAGCATTTTGGAAGGAAAATGTGCACCAGCAAACCTTCAGTGATGCTGAAATGTCCTGTCCAATCATGGCAGTAATTTCTTCTTCCCCTCTGAAATGTTATTTACTGACTTTCTATCCCTTCATCCTGTCTGCTCTGCTTGCAGGACAAAAGGGCTTTCTGCACCTGCATATTTACCCTCTCCACAATTTCCTGAGATCTCTGTGGACATTTTTATAGGAATCTGGATTATAGGGATGCCATGCCAAGCAAACGGAGGCGGCAGCAGCACACTAGTTATTTTTGCAGGGTGGAGTATTATATTTCTGTTGGTGGATGTCTCCAAAGCCTTACCTCAAATACAGAACTTTTTTAACATTACCCCTCTCCCCACCCCCAGATCCGCCAATTCCTCCTGCTCTGCAGCCAGGGAATTTTACTGCGGGATATTTCTTTGTGTGCTTTGGAGCCCTGGAGCAGCGGCCGGTTCTCACACATGGTGTGGCAGGACGTTCACCATTAAAAGTCTGTCCTTTCTTCCCCCACAGATGCTTCCAGGGACCTTTGCAGGGTGACAGCTTGTGGCCACTTGGTGCTTTTTGTTGGAACGTGCACTCGGTTTGACCCTGTCCCAGCGTTAATGGGATTGTAAAGGCTGACTCCTGCCTGACCTCTCCCTGCAAACAACCCTCACCCTTCCCCTTCCTCCACTGCTCCCAGCAGAGCTGGGAAGAGTCGCTCCCAAGGCAGTCTGGAGTCGCAGTTCGTGTTGCAGACGAAAGCAATTGGGAAAAAACACTGGGGGGGAAAATGGCAGCATGGGGCCACCTGTCCTTAAATAGTCCTGACTGTGAGAACAGGGGGCATTTGTTCACTTCTTTAGGGGGAGCTGGTCTTAAATGCCTGTGTGCAGACAGAAAATCACACGTTTTATTTCCAAGGAAGGCCTCTGCTGAATAGCAGGCAGGTGTTGACACGCTTCTCTGTGATTTCTTTAGGTGCTGTTTGGTTTCCTTCAGAGAAAAAAAAAAAAGGGTGATTGGGGTACAACTGGAATTGACTGTTGTTTAGGTGAATAATGTTAATCCCATTGAGTGCTAAGTCAACATGAAAAGTAATAAAAGTTCTGACTCTAGACTAAAAGGATTGGAACTCACTTTTTAAGTCTCCTTCTGAAGTCTCTTTTAGCCCTAACTTTTAACCTCATTACTGCATGTTACTCCTGGCCCTAACTCAAACCAGTTTATAATAACGTCTGTGGTTTGTGTTTACCAGGGTGGCGGGATTAAATATAAATTCAATTCTTACAGTCTTCACAACTTCTAAATAGTAATCTAGGAAAGCTTGTGTGTAAAATAGATAAATGGGTTTACTGTTTTAATTCTCTAATTTTACGTGCAACCTTTCTCATACCTGTCCCTTGCGGCTTTGATATTCGCTGTGGGAACGGAGAAAAATTCACCACTGGCCTGCTTTGTTTGCTTACCTTTATAGAAGTGTCACTAGGGGCTGGGTTAAGTATTTTGACCTACTTCAGGCATCACAAGGTTCTTTTTTTCTTTTCTAAAGCAAAGATTGGCTTTTCACACTGCAGGGCCACACCTTTCCCTCTTCCAGTAATCTGCCTTTAGCTGCCTCTCCCATGGAGAGCTCCTGAAAGAACTTGTCTGCCTTTGCCTGGGGGCAAGAGAGGGGAAGGGGTGGAGGAGAAAACCCTTCTGCCATTGACAGGCAAAAGACATGGAGCTTTTGAGGCTGTGGGATTTAGCCTCGCGTTCTCACGATATGCAAAACTCTGCCAGGATTATGGGACACACTGGAATGCATTTTTTTCCGAGGACCAACTGCGAGTTAGTACCACCAGGCTTTGTAAATATAGGGGGAATAAGACTGGCATACTTCAGTGGATTATCTACACTTTGTACTTCCTAAAAGTATGCAGGAACTCTTGAGTGTTGGGCGCAGAAAGGCTTTCTGTGTTTGAACAAAGGTCTGTGCAATTACAGATACCAGCTCACACAGAGCAACTTTTGTTCCACTGGACTAGGAAGGAGGTTGAAAGGGGGAATGAAATGTGTTGACCTACCAACTACTTCCTATCTCTGCTGATCTGGGGCTGGGAGTTGTGGTTGATTTGTGGAGGCACCAATAATGAGATCAGGCAGGAAGGGAATGTCTCTCTGCAACACTTTAATCTTTCAGTGTCTTCAGATTGTATCGGAGAATTGCTTCATGAATCGTAAAATGGAGAAACTTTTGGAATGGAAGTTATATCTGCTAATCACAACTCACCTTCTGTTGGAAAAGACCAAGAGTGAGCAGATCTTTACTCAAATATGACCCAGATAACCCAACGGGAGTGTCTAGAAATGGCACATATTCAGTCTCAGAAATGCTTTTGTGGGGGGACACCTTTCCAGTACTGCTCCAGCTCACTGGAGTGATAAATTCTAGCACAGCAGGTTTGCTGAAGATACAGTGCCAAAATAATTGACGATGTAAAAAGGCAGCATTCCTTTGCTGCTGTTCTTGAATTGTGCTAGCAATAAAATCAGACCAAACAAGTTAACTAGCCTTGTAAATGATGTACAATTAGCTCTAACCTTGTGTCCTGCACCAATAATATCCCTCAGTCTCTGGAAGCATTGATACCATGTGTATATTGTGGTTGACAGCAGCTTCAATCTGGACCAGTTTATATAAATTAGTGGCTTTATCTGATTTTGCAGTGGTCAGAGGCGTAACTCTTGTGTTATGGTGAAATTCAGGCTTTGGCCCTGCAGTCAGAATTGGGATTTCTGACACGAAGCCAGTGCAGGTCTCTGTTAGAAAGCCTTGCCTCAGTCCAAGAGCAGCAAAACCCTTCCCTCTGACTCCCCTCCGACCTCGGGGCACATCTCATTAGCAGATTAAATCCAGAGTTAAATGAGTCCTCTGGGAGCAGAGGATGCAGTCCCTGCCCCTCCAGCTGAAAGGATTTTCCTAAGGTCAGATAAGGAGTTCTGTGACTCCAGATCAACAGATAAGGTTTGTTTTGCCAAAATCCATTAATAAATCCTGGGAAAATCCGCACCAAGTGTGATGTCACAGCCTTTGCCTACTTTAAAGTTCATCAAGAGGAGGGAGTGGAGTTCCTGTCATCGTAAATCTGTCCTTCCCTGTGTCCAGTGGTGGGATCCTGCCCTGCTGCCTCCCAGCAGCCTGCAGTGTCAGGGCTGGCTTTCCCATTCCACCTGCCTCCCTGCCCGCTGCCAGCCCGAGGTCACCCCGAGGTAAGCGCGGGCAGGAAGCCTTGGAGCAGGATTATCCACCTCCCCAGGCTCCTGCCCTCACCAATTTTCTGGTCAGTAATTCTGTGAGAGGAGAGCGTGTCTGGTGCAGCAGGGCCGGGCAGACGGGAGGGTGGCGAGAGATGAAGGGGGAGAAGAAATAAGGGCTGGATTCTTTCCAGGACGGAAAACTGTCTGTCCGAGAATTGATCCAAAACGCAAATTAAATATTCCTCTGTCCGCCACTAAGTTGCAGTGAATGGGTGGCTGTGCAGCATCCTGACAGGCTGGGAAGTCAGGAACACCACGTCTCTCTGCTGCTTTATTCCTTTGCATTTTCCTCTGTCCAGACAGGAACTTCTGTGTCTGTTGGAGTCATTCTCAGCCTCCAGTTGGGACACACTTACTGCCAATTTAGACTTAAAGAAGGAAAGAGGAGACAGGCCAGACTCTGAGGCCCATGTCTACATTTGGAAAATTGTGCTTCCTAATAAAATGGACCATTTCCTAAACTGTAGGTCCGGGCTCCTCACGGATGCAGAGCCCTCAAATCCCAGCTGGGGCAGGATGAAGTGAAATGATGCCTTTTGTGATGTTGACTGAGCAAAGAATAAAATTCCTGGTTGCATCCCAAGGGAAGTGAAGAGCCAGATGTTTGGGTAACTGGAGCTCCTGGGCAGCAGCAAAACAGAGCCCCAGGCCCACAGTCACTCATCAGGTCAACAGGGAGCAGAAGGGAGGAGCATTGTTCAGGAGCATTGAGAACGTGGATGGTCATCCCTAATTGCACGTTTTGCAGAAGTGGGTGAATGCAGGAGAGTAGAGAACTGATGAGTTTGTAGAAAATCTCAGGAGGCAATAGGAGAGTAAGGACCTAGAAAACATAAGAAATATCAGAAAACTGCAGTATTACCTACCCAGAAAGACTAAATCAAAGCCCTCCATAAAGACGTTCAGGAGCAACAGAAGCCTCAACTGAGAGACAAATGCAGCAACTACAGTCTGGTCTTGCTGTAAGATCTGAAGTCCTGGGAGGCTGGAGGGAAACCTGTGCCAATTCAATCTGGCCAGATGTTAAGAGAGAAATTGAAAGTCTCATGATCTCGTAGGAGCAGTCAAGCTTGAATTTGGACCAAAAGCACATTGTATTGAGTTCTGAGTTTTATCCATCTGTAAAAAGTAGCAGAAATGGCGGCAGGAGCCCTCACTTCCCACTGGGTCATCAGGGACCTCTCACAAAAGAATGGTCTTTTATTTACTGCCTTTCTCTTACACAGGCTGAAGCCTTCACCTGAGTGTGGACAGTATCAAAGACATGAAAACTTCCCATGAAAAAAGTCAGTGCTGAAATTAATGTTGTCAGCAGGATAAGCAGCAAATTCTGTCTTCCCCAGATGGCCCAGATTTAAAGGGGTCACCTTGCAAGGCTTGCCTGTAGGATATTAAAGGTCCCAATGAAACTGTTGGGGCATAAAAAAATATTATATCCAAGAGTTGCATCACAGACAGATGTTCCTTTGACAGGTCATCCTTTGCTTAACTGTTCTTCCATGTATATTTCCTGACATTCAATGCATCAGTGGCAGCTCTTGGGAATAGGCGGCTGTGTGGATGTTTGAAACAGATTGAAGTGAAGAGTGAGGGATCTACTTTTTATTTAGCAATAGCAGTGTGAAGCCCTGGGGTGTCAGATGTGTGAGGGCAGTTTCTTGCCTTGCTCCCCTCGTCTGACACCTTATTTCTCTTCCTCTCCTCTTCCTGTCCTACCTTCCATCACTCTTCAACAAGTCACTTAATTTTTTAGTGTCTGCACTGACTGATCCAACCCTGCAAAGACGTTGAAGTTCACCCTGATGCAAAACTCTGTAGGCATCAAACTTGATGTTTACAGTTGACGTTTTGTAGCGGGTTTTTCCTCGCCTTTCCACAGAGATGTGGGTTGTGAAAGGGAGAGCAAGTGTGCGTGTGCTTATAGCTGAACAGTATTTTGTAAATATTTCCTGAGAGCTTGTGAAATTTCTCACATGTTCCTGATTTCCCTTCAAGTCTGCAGTGTACACATAAAAAATATCCCTCGGTCTCGCCCTGGGATCAGAAGTGAGTAAATAGCCATCAGTTTTACAAGCTTTGAGGAGATGCCAAGCCCTGATGGCCAAGGGTGATATGCTGAGGCTTTGGAAGCCAGGCCAGTGCACAAGCTGCAATTTCAGCCATATGCTTTCTTACAGTTTTTAAGTCTGATCACAGCTTTTTCCTTGAAAATTACTTCCCCTGAGATAAGATTTCCCATGAAATGGCTCTGGCATATTTATGCACGCTCTGAAGTTTCTGGTTAACCAGATTCGTTATTCCTCTGGAGAGCTTGAGGATATAAATCTTATCAGTCTGGGTGTGTTTGTGTTCACAGATGTGCCAATGGCTTGGAAATGGGATTAATTGTAAATGTAACTTGTTTAGGAAATGGCTGAGGACTGGGGTACGTCTGCATTTTAGCCTTCCTTGGGCACACTGAAGAGCTCTTTGACCCTGCCAGAGATTAGTTTTAGTACCAGTTATGAGATAAGCTTAACCAGTCCTTAAAAATAAGCATGTTAAAGCTCCCTGCAAGAGGTTTATTGTGGGGAAGGAATACTGCACACATAATACATAATTTTATATGTTTATCTTGCTGTTATTAAGTTAATTGCAGGGATTGAGTTATAAGCAGTGATGTAATTTAGACTTTCTTCTTCCTGTTCTTTCAACTTTTGGAAAACTCAAACATTCTTTAATCTTTGAAGTTTAAGTGTGCTTATTTTTAACCATTAAAACATCTATATGCCAGTCAGATTTATACTCAATGCACAATGGTGTGAGAAGAAACTGGAATCCTGGATCACACATGCTTGGAAATTGCACCATAATTTTTCATTTTTGATGTAGCAACCTTTTCTTCTTTCTCTTTTGGGTCTTGCTCTTGGAGTCACACAGCAGTCAGCTGATTGCAGTAACATGCTCCATTCAGTAATTTATTTTTTGGAGAACGACAATGACTCACCGTTTATGACATGATGGATGCTGAGAAGACTTAGTTGAGGAGCAAAAGGATAGATCAATTCATGCGTAGATGTCTTAAGTAACAGAGATGAAATTATATTCCTTCCAGTAGCCTTAAAAGAAATAGAAAATAAGGTTGTATACTAAGAAAAAAAATATTATGATTAAATCTGTTTAGCTGCAGATTAATGTTTGAAAGACAGTGGCGGAAGCCCCATCTCATAACTTGAGACTGATGTTGTCTCACTGGAAAGAATTGTACAGGACAAAGGCCCCTGATGATGAACCTGGTGACTTTTCAAGTTATTTCTATTTCTGACCTCCCTGATGGTATAGAAATGCAGATAGGGTTGGCTGCTTAAGTGTCATTGTAAATCAAATCCATGCTCCATTATTTGAATGTTTGTTCCATGAATATTCAGAATTTTCCTTGTACAAGAAGCAGCGTATCATTCTTACTGTGTTACAAGGGAGTGGCAGGTGAAATCCTACATATATGGGCTGCAAAACAAATTCATGCTTGAAATTTCTCATTTTAAAAGTCTGTTGTAGGATGAGCACTTGTTTGAAAGATACAGAACATTTTCCAAGTATTCCTTGTACTGGTCATGTTGGGTTAAAGGTCTGGGGTTTTTGTTAGCTCGTGTTGCCTGTAAATAACCTGTAAACAGAGGATCAGCAGTGGGACACAGATCCCACTTGATACTCCTGTGCCATCTTCATGGAACAGAAAATTGTTGCTTGTCTTAAATGGAACAAAACAACAGGGCTGGCAGTGAAAACACATCCAAGATTTCCACTGAACTGTTGAAGTCAGAAGCATGTTTTAATTATTTTAGATATGAAACAGAAGCAGTTTGACTCTAACAAAAGTTTCCTGCTGCAGATCATCCTGTGGGGTCGGACTGAGAAATGCCTGAAGGAGACCACGGAGGAGATCAGGATGATGGGGACAGAGTGCCACTATTTCATCTGCGATGTAGGAAATCGGGAGGAAGTCTATCGGCAAGCCAAGGCCGTGCGGGAAAAGGTCTGGGAACACCCTGGTTGTGAAGGGGCTGGAGCACCAGGAGAGACTGAGGGAACTGGGGGAGCTCAGCCTGGAGCAAAGGAGGCTCAGGGGGGCCCTTCTGGCTCTGCACAAGTCCCTGACAGGAGGGGGCAGCCAGGGAGGGGTCGGGCTCTGCTCCAGGGAACAGGGGCAGGAGGAGAGGGAACGGCCTCAAGTGGCACCAAGGGAGATTGAGGTTGGGTATTAGTGAAAACGTTTTCATGGAAAGGGTTGTAAGGCATCAGAACAAGCTGCCCAGGGCAGCAGTGGAGGCACTATCCCTGGAAGTGTTCAAAAACCATGTGGATGTGGCACTTGGGAACACAGGTTAGTGCTGAACACAGTGATGGTGCCAGGTTGATGGTTGGATTTGATGACCTTAAAGGTCTTTTCCTACCTTAACAATTCTGTGATTCTATGATTCAGTATCTGATGAGAAAAAAAATATATTGGGAAAAAATAAGGGTGACCATCCAGATTATGCTGTACAAAGTCCAGCTACCTGTGTGATGTGATCCAAAGGATTACAAGGCCCATGTGCAGGAATGTCAAAAGCTGTGAACATAACGATGTATTTAGGCAATAATGGCTGTTCAGCTCTCATGGTAACTGCTGATTTGTGAGGAGAGATATCGTTTGTCACAAATTATTTGCTTTTTCTTGCAGGTGGGTGACATCACCATCCTGGTGAACAATGCTGCTGTGGTCCATGGGAAGAGCCTGATGGACAGCGATGATGATGCACTGCTCAAATCACAGCACATAAACACCCTGGGACAGTTCTGGGTAAGATAAGCTCTTGTGGCTCATGGATTCAGAGTTGGGAAGGAGAGTGACAGATTACAGCCAGTGGTCTTTCTAAGGGATGCTTGGTAAAATCACTCTGTCTTGAAAACAAGAGAGAAAAAACAATGTGAGGGGCAAAGGCCAGAGGAAAGAGATCAAAAATAAATAATAATTTTTCCAGTAGTAACTCAGAATTTGATGCTGTTTATTCCCATTCTGTGATTTCCAGTAAAGCATTTGATGTCTTTCTCAAAGCCTGAGCTCACACAGGAGTTTCCTGTGTGGTGAAGTGTAGGGAACATCAGAGGAGTGTGGGACTACATTGCTTAGGGAAGGAAACTGTGAAACTCAGTCCAGTTTGAATTAGACAGCAGTAATAAAAAAGCTTCTTGTGATTTCATCACTTTGTTGAAGTCTTTATCCCATACAAGTTAAGCATACAAGGGACTCTCTTCTTGGGCTTTATCTGTTGGTACTGCTTATTTACCTGCTGGGAAAGATTTTGTTGTGTTTCTGCAGAGTCTCAGAAAATGACAAAGCAACAAGGTCCTCTGCCACTCCTTTCCTGACATAATGAACAGGACACTTGGGCTTCTTGTCTCCATGTCACCCTATTTTTGTCAGTAACTGTTGTTTTTGTTGTATTGCTGCTGAAGAATCCTTTTTTTTCTTTTTCTTCTTTTAACTCTGTTTTTCTTCAGACCACCAAAGCATTCCTGCCAAGGATGCTGGAGCTGCAGAATGGGCACATTGTTTGCCTGAACTCTGTCCTGGCCTTGTCAGCCATCCCTGGTGCCATTGACTACTGCACCTCCAAAGCCTCATCCTTTGCCTTCATGGAGAGCCTGACCCTGGGGCTGCTGGACTGTCCTGGAGTGAATGCCACCACAGTCCTGCCCTTCCACACCAGCACAGAGATGTTCCAGGGCATGAGAATCAGGTCAGTCCAGGGGAACGAGAATAAAGCATCTCATTTTAAATGAATCATCAGAATACACTCCTAATTAATGCTTCATTTAGTTAAGAGAATTTGATGTCTCATTTGGCTGCCTGGGAACAGAGGGTCACTCTAGGCCACCTGGGACTCATCAGACTGGTTCCCTCAGTGTGCTGGGATATTCCTCCAGCCTGTTGTGAGGGAGGCACTGGCTGCTACAAAGACAACTGGAAGCTGTTTTTCCCTGCATGCATTCAAGCCATACCACAGAGGGGGGGGAGGCAATCTGCAATTGAGGTCATGCAAAAGGACCAGTCTATAAATTGCTTGAGAATTAACAGTACAAGTTCCTTCTTTATTCACTGGAATACTTTCCCACTGAAAGGAATGACAGCCACTTACTGAAGTGAGGTTATCAGTACCTCCCTGTCCAAGAGAACAACTAATGGCTGACCAAATTCATCTTCTACAAGGGATAAAATAACCTGTTAATACAGTTTGTGCTCTCTTAGAAAATCTGCAGTGTCAGGCTATTGCAGGAGCTGGGAAAAGCTTTATGTTGGGTACTAAAAGCAGTGGAGGAAAATATTTGTCTTTCACCTGTCAAGGATTTGCATCAAGGAAAGAGCAACAGAGAATAAAAGGAAAAACACCAGCACTGAAAAGACAGCATTTGGTATTGGTTTGCATTCAAATTAAGAAAAGCCCTGAATCAGGGCTCTGATTACACTCTGCCACTTCTCCTTGAAGGCACCAACATGTACATTCTTAACTGTTTAGCTAACCCAGTAGTACTGGTTGGAACTGGGCTTGTTGCTTGCAGGCTTTTTGGCTGGAACTGGAATTTTCTGCCTCTTCCAGCATGCCCTGGGCACGTTTGAAGGCCAGTAACCAGCAATAACTTAAGAGTGACGGGACTTGGACAGTGATACCTTAAAGAAGGAACCTGGTGAACATTTAATTATTTTATTTTTCACTTGATTTATTCAGGTTCCCCAGTCTTTTTCCTCCTCTCAAGCCAGAGACAGTGGCAAGGAGGACAGTAGAAGCTGTGCAGATGAATCAAGCCTTCCTGCTCCTTCCATGGACAATGCATGTTCTTGTCATCCTAAAAAGGTGAGTATTTCCTTTGCCCAGCAATAGCCTCTCCAGGTAGGGAAGGTTGGCTTTGTGTCTGTCCCCCAAGGCAAAGCTCAGGCTGACTGGAACTGCTCTCTCACCTCTTCCCTTGAAAGACAGTCATGGAAGCAAAAGGGAGACACTTTCTGAGATTTCCTTTGGAGATGTTTTCCCTGGGTATAACCCTTTTTTGAAATCAGTTTCACTCCCAAGATTTGGATTCTTGAGGTCTAAACTGGATTTGTGTCCAGGGAGTTTCTTAATAATTAACTTATGCAGTTAGTTGATTTGGATTTTTAAGTCACTTGTTGGACTTTAAGCTTTTTATTGCACAGGATTTCTGTGCCATAAGGTCTGTACATCCCAGCTGCATTATAGAGCATTGCTTGTGTTACAGCAGTGAAAATATTGAACCAATATTTTTGTGTGTGATCAGGACAGGAATTTTAAGGTCCCTAAGGAAAAAAAGTCATAACTTCATATCCTGGAGCAATGAAAGAGAAAGGACATTCAGCGTTGTGTTTCCATGACAGTTTGCACTAAAGCTTTTGGAAAAGCTGCTGCAGTCAGGAACTGAAACAAGGCCATGAGCTTTCTGTGGAAAACAATTTCAGTACTGCATTTCCAACAAGAAAAAATAATTTACAGTAAATGCTTTGCCCTGAATGTAAAATCTGGTGTAAAAGTTCCCAGAAATTCTACAGACAAGAAAAAGGGCTGTTTCCCTTTATTGTAAAAATTAGCAAGTTATTTTCCATTACAGGAGCTGTCAGGAAATCAGATCTCTATCCATACCTTAGGATAAGGAGGCCACATGTCTTGCACAACCAGATGGCAAATTAACCAGAGAACTCAGGTTAAATTTGTGTATGTCAGAGTACAGTGTTTGGAGGGAATAAAACATGATGGTATCTTCCAAGTTACAGCTTTTACAGACTTTTTTGGAGAAATGTTTCTGTAGAGGAAGAGTGATTGGATGGAACTTCCTCCCTTCAGGCCTCCTCGCAGCAGGGCACTGATGCCAGTTCTGTCTGTGGCCCTCACTAGCTGGTTTTTGAGCATTTGGATATTTATGGACATAAATGTATCTTTACACATCTCTCGCTAGAACGGACTGAGGAGTTTGTCTCATCTGCTCATTTTCTTTCTGCTTCTACCCCAGCATTCTCCCCCAGGCAGCTCTTGAAGAAATCCACAAGTTTTCTGGGAGCTACACCTGCATGAACACTTTTAAAGGACGAACATAGACCTGATGGCACAAGGACTGTTCTGCAGTGAACCCAACACAAGCATGAAAATCCTACAGGACTGTGAATCAGCAAGTCCTGGCTTTCAGCCTGTTCATGTGACTTGTGCTGCTCTGAGGCAACACATTTCTTGCAGGTCATATCCATAGTAACATGACCTTTGCACAGGATTGAGTGACTGGACTGTGGACCCTTGGAAAGAAAAACAGAAAGTGTGAAATATTCCTATGATGTTTAATTCTTTAGAGTTCAATTGTTAAATCTACTCCTAGTTTTAAGATGTGATTTTTGTTTCTGAAGTGTCTATGAGCTGTCTCAGTGGAGAGGCAGCACATCCCATCCCAAACACACTTTGTCCCCTCTCTCCAGAGGAATTGCCACTGGTTTCATTTCAGCTTTTTGAATGGGGAACTTCAAAATTACTTTGAAGAACTAAAAGTTATGGACATTTAATGGAAGCTTCCTTCCCTTTCTTCACTTTCCATCCCATGATGAAGCTGTTCCCAGCACACATTGGGGAAGGAGCAAACCCTGCAGCAATGTTTTCTTTGCTAAAGGCCACCCAGGACTTCTGTTTCTGGGCCCAAAAAAGCTGTTGTACTTCCCCTGAGAAGGCTGGACAGGAAGGCTCAGGCAGCAGAGCAGAGAGTTTGAACAGTGGAAGATTCTTTCTGTCACTGAACTCCTATGTGAAATTGTTGTTCTGAATTTTTTTGTTCATTTATGATAAAATATAAATATATTTTCAGCATTAATCCCAGATTGCCACACATGTAGGCAGCAGCACACTAGGGATGAACTAAATCTAGAACTAAAACTGGAGCCTGCTTGTACAAACATACATTCACTGACATAATCCATGCAGAGGAAAATCCATTGTATCAATCTGCACAGTGAAGTGGAATAATGCTCTAAAAATAGAGGAGACAATACTGTCATGCTGGTGAGATGTGAAGTTTGGAAGCACAGTTAGCAAAGACCTGATTAAATGCACATTGAATTCATCTGGGAATAAACCCGTTGTGCTTTAGGAGCATTGAATCAGGCACTGATCAGCCAGAAGTGATAAATACACTTGGTCTGAGGTGCCAGAAGCAGCTAGACATTATTTATTTTTGTAATGAAATATTCTCTTTGACAGCCTAGGAAGGGCAATGCTGCATTCCTGTGCTAGATGCAGTGAGCAGCACACTGGAGCACTACTAACAGAAGAATTAATATAATTTCAATACAGGGGAGTAGCCAGCCTAACTGGAGACACGTGAATGAAGTGCCTCAAGGAAGGACATGTGATTAAAGGAGTGAATTTAGGGCTCCTGACTCTAATTTCAAGCTTTTCCATAGATGTCGTGTGTGGCCTGGGTCAAAAGGCGTCATCTGAAGGAGCACCCTGACCTGCAAAGCAGATATTTCTAGTGTTTCCCTACCTCAGAAGTTACAAGTCTGACTACCTAAGTGTCTGTCAAAAACTCAGCAAATTCAAATGCAACAGATTATAGAAAAGAAAAGCAGTATTTGTTCATAGAATAAGAGGTTCTGTACAAAAATTTAGATGAGGAAAAACCCATATGCCGAAATACATCATCTAAAAGAGATCTGAGGTACAGCAGAAAAGCTGTGAGCTGTGTTTGAACTACTGCTTTGGTTCTGCCATGTAGAATGGAGATCTCCTACTCAGGTGCAAAGGTGTGAATGTTAAAATCAGGTCTGACCTTATTGCAGAGCAGTGGATTTCTGAGCTCTCCAAGAGGAAGATGCTGCCAGAAGTGGCACTGGTGAAGTCCCTGTGCCTGGGTGCATGTTTGGAGGGGCTGTCCTGCCTGGGTCAGTGCAGAACTATAACCTGGAGTGCTGTGCCAGCTCGGAATTCCTGGGTGTCTGAGGCTCTCTGGAGAGGATGAAAAGAAACTTCTATCTCTGTGGTTTTGAGGCCCACCCTAATAGATGCTTTCAGCTTTATTTTTGTCAATTTTTTGAGAAGCCCAGTTTGCTGAAAACACAAGTGCCATGAGGGGAGAACCCTTCCAGGATCTGCCCAGAATACTGGGTGTACCAGATTTATCAGGAAAGGTTTGGGAGGGGAAGGGATGATTATACCAACCTCCCCTTGTTCTCTCTGATGTATTCCAGTTCCTCATAATCCCAGTTTGGTGTGCCAGGCTTGTAACTGCAAGAGCAAACAGCCTTGGTGAAAGAGCAGTGTCCCCCTGCAATTAAACCTTTGTGCTGAGACTATTTATTGGTAACTTCCTAATGCAAAAGTGAGATAAAAGCACACGTTGAAATGCCAGTTCATCCCCAAATCCTGTCCCTTGGATGGATCTGCTCTTTTGCTGCACCACACAAAAGATGTTCCCTATCTGCAGAGTTGCATTACACACTAAGTGCTGTTGATTTCTTTCTAATGAACATAAACACGTCAGAACGTGGCTGACTCTCATCATGTCACTCCTCTCGTGCTCACACAGAGTTCCCTCTCTCTCCCCTCAGGGTCCCGCAGCGGACAGCGGGTCAAATAGCAGTCACAGTGGGGGAGAGGTTTGCAGCAAACAGAAAACCATGAGGCAAACATTGACTTTGCTTTTCAGATGGGCAGGAAGAGTTGGGTAAGAGAGCCCCTTCCCTCATGAGTGTTGCGAGACAGAACGGTCTCCATCCAGGGAGTGACTGGCAAATGTGGATGGAGGCACTGGGAGACTTTTTTTTGATAGAAAGGCTCCTCTGGAATGCCAGCTGAGGTCTGCTGTCCCTTCCCACATAAGGGTAGTGTTGGGTAATCTTGAAGTGCTGCAAATGTGGACAAGCTTTGTTGAAGCCTAAGGCCTTCTCGGAGGAATTTCCGCCCTTTGACTTATTTTAATTTTGGCTTTCCCCTCTCTCTGCTGCCTCCTGCTCTCCACTGCAGTTTTTTTTTCCCTTCTGTTTTCCTATGTCATCACTGCACTTTTCCGTGCCACCATCTTGAAGCCAGATGTCATACAAGAGTCTGGAGTAAATCGAGATCAGGGTATTCATTTATTATCCTGCTGGAGGAATCTAGGTGAAGCTGTAGGAGCAGATCACAAGAGTTTCATAGGAAATTAGTTTTCTTGCTCCAAACTCTGAAGAAGTAAAAGAGTCCTTTGCTATTGCTTTTATACAGAAGATTGCTGCTGGTTTAAAATTTGAATGACAGAGAAATGTGAGCTGTTTTGGGATATGTTCCCCTGACATAAAGAGGCTCAATTTAAATGGGAGGATTGTTCAGTTCAAGGTGGTTTCAGAGGCCAGTGTTTATACAAAGTAATTTTCAGAATTAGCAGGGCAGGGCAGGGAGAGGAGGAGTCTGATCCCTCATGTTCAATATTTGGTGTTTTTTGGTGAGAAGAAAATGCACCCTCATGCACCCTTGGTGAACTTTAAAAAGGTCCTTCTAGCCATGCCCCTGCCCATGGCATGTTTTTAGCAGCATGACAAAAAGGAGTGAGCCCTGAAAGTGGGAACTGTACCCTCCCCACTCACCCATTGTTCCTTGGGGGTTAAAAAGCGACAGAGTCCATCCCTCTAGTTCTTCTAGAACTGCACAGAAAGTGCCTGGGCAAGTGATTCTGATGTTTGCAAAGAGAAACTTGTTGTACTTTTATGTAATGTGTTAATTAGTGTGGGTGGGTATGATCAGATCTAGTCTTGCAAGCCTTTCCGACAACTCCCTGAACACTCCCACCTTCAGATATTAACAGATAACACTTGCCAAAGCTCCTAAAAACCCAGTAACAGACTTAATGCAGGCAGAGCATAAGTGGGTGCATGTATTTCAGAGAGCACACACCTGCTTGTAGCAGACATTAATGTGGCCTAAGTGCTTTCCTCGAGCTGAAATGCAACTGTTGAGAAAAGAATACAGGGTGACCCTTGGATCATCTCTTTTGTTTTTATTTCTTCACGTGGCTTTAATAAACTTAATCTGGGTGACAGCCACTTTTTTTGACAGCACTTGTTCCTAAGTTTGGAGTAAAGCAGCATTATGTCAAATGCAGTATTTTGCATTTTTACCAACCGCCAGCCCTGAGAATGAATATTCTGCACTGTTTGCAGCTCTCACCTCCCCAGCACTAAGATCCTGGTATGTTTGGAGTCTGAGCAAACCTGTCAGTCACCAGCAGCAGTTGCATTCTCTAGGGAACAGAATCCTCTTTGTCTGAGTGTGTTTCTGAAGGAGATGTTGAGCTGTGAGTAGTGGCAGTCACAGATTCAGGAACGTAGAGAAAGACATGAGGAAAAACAGAACTGCACCTTCTCCCTGCAGCTCATTCTCCTTTATCCCATGTTTCCTGTGGGAAGATGGTAATTCAGACACTTCTTGCCCCCTTCCCACCTCTATTTTGTTGAGGTCACCTCAGCACCTTCCTCCAGTGCCTTCAGGGAGCTGAAGCTTCAGCACAAACACCCCTGTCTGAAGGACTGAGGAGTCAGATCAGCAGGTGAGGAGTGGGAGAGCAGACAGAGGCTGTTCTGGGTGGCTGAGGTGCCCCAGCCTGCAGAGCACGGGTGAAAGCCCCAGGACACACCTGGAATGTCCCCTGGACCATTGAAGGCAGTGAGTTCCCCCCGTGCCTGTCATCTTCCCTTTCAACATCACACTGTCTCTTGTTCCTGCAAGGGATCCTGTGAGCAGAAACACACAGCCTGCCTGGACTGGACTAAAAGACCCCTGAGGAGACAATTTATATCTTCACACCTTCCCAGAGAGTCCAAACTGACTAGTGCCTTATGCCTACCTTTGCTATGGGCATTGTGGCGTATTAGTGCAGAAAAAAAATTAAGGCAAATGTGTATTTTTTTATGCATTGTGTAATGATTTTTTTCTGCATAAAACTAGAAAAGAGCAATTCCTCCTTAAATGAGGGATGAAAGCGCTGTAATTGGAGCTGGAGAGTGACTGAAAAGTATATGAGAAAGCAAAATAGAAGAGAGATGCAATCTTAGGAGGAGTGTGATGGCCCTAAACAGACAGAGTCGAGACGCCACCTTACACCCCTGAAGTTACATAATAACAGAGGCGTGTGATTTCCATCCAAATACAAAGTCTATAAAAGAAGTCTGTTGTTACTGCTTCTCATTCCAGTGGGTCACCATGCCCTAAAAAGCAGCCCATTAACTTTGTAGCTTGCTGGCTCAGAACACCCCTGTGCTCTGGTAACTGATGGCTGGCTCTTGTTTTTTTGAGGGAGGGAAAGCAACCCAAACATGTAAGAACAAGGAAGGGTCAGTTTGACTCACCACTCACTTTTTCCAGCTGCAAGGGCCATCCATCATGCTAGGTATTACAAGGACATGTGGTTCTCTGGCTTGTGTCTGTTATCATCCTGACCTGCTGCTACTAGGTAGATGTGGTTCCATTTCCTATCTTTTTCTTAAGCAAAAGCATTTTTTAAATTTCATTTTTCTTTATCTGAGTTCGTTGCCTCTGTATCATACAGAGCTTTTCCCAGACAGGCATCCTAGACGTGAAGTTTCCCAGTCCATGTGAATCAAATGATAATGGAAAGAATACAAAAGTTTTAAAGAGTTGTGATGGACGTCTTACCCAAGCAATGTGGAATTAATGGAGAGAAACACTGCTGGAATATCAGTGCCTTGAATTGAGCCATCTCAGAACCCTGCTGGCTTCTGTCTGAAAATGACCCTGGCTTCCAAAATTGCCTTCCTGCAGATCCCTGGGGCATTTGGCACTGAGCTTGGTTTCCTGCACAGGTCACTGTCACAGTGCACTAAAGTTACTAAATGTACAGTAAAGGCTGTACAGACAAACTCGGAACAGATGGATTTAAACTTCTGGTCCCAAGGACACTGCTGAAAAAAGCAGATTAAAGAAGGAGGCGACTCGAGGTACAAACCCAAGCACTGAGGGAGGGCTCTGCTGGCCCGTAGGTGCCGGAGAGCTCAGAGCACACCCCCCAAGTCCTGCCTTAGATGGGACTGGACCTTTGGGCCCCCGTGTGCAAACCCTGGGCAGTGGGAACACATGAACTGAGACCTTCCTCAGCGGTTTCAGTGTCAGACACTTTGGGGTTTAGCCAGCAGCTGCCCTTGGGCATCGCTGATGATCTGATCAGTGTTCCCAGGGCTGGCACATGGCACCATTAACTTCAGCTGTAGGATAAGGAGGCAATTCCTTGCTCTCCTTTCCAGGAAAGTTAACTATTAGTGCCTTTATGCAGACAGGACTGAAGTAAGCGGGGGGTGATATGGGTTCTGGAGTATTTTGGCTACAGGAAAACTGCTGTCATAGAGAATAACCAACATTGTTCTTTCTCAGAAGAATGTTAACAGAAGATGGAAATGGCCATAATGGAAAACAAGTGGTGTCCAAACACACAATTCCTGTTCCTGGAGCCCGCTGGGAATGCTGATTCCCTGCAGAGATGGCACTGAAGGGACGTTGGTTCACTCCACGGTCTTACAGCCCCTTCAACTCTGCCTACTACAAGTAGGAGCAGAGGTGACAAACTCACGGTCTCTGCTCTCTCAACTATTAAATGTAGCAAAATAAGCGCTTTAAAAAAAAAATAAATCCATCCAGCAGAGAACAGAACAATTCCTTGGATTGGTGTCAGCGTTAGGGAGTGGAGGAGTCTCTCAGGTACCAGAAAGGGAAGCCACAGCAGCTCCTGCCTGATTCCTTGAAGCCACATCCTCTCAGGCCACATCTCCTCTTGTTGATGGTAAATGTGGAGGAATGTGATTGACTCAGTTCAGCCATAGGATTAAACAGAATCACAGATCAGTCTGGGAGCTATTGCTTGGCTCTCTCCTTCCCAGCAATAAAATACCTTGTGTTCTTTTCTGGACTCCCATCAGAGGTGCAAATTCATGGAGAACACTTGGGGAGTCAGGCAGTATTTGATTCCTGTTCTAAGGGCTGTTCAAAAGGCAGTGGAGAAGAACACCAGCAAACACTGTCACGTGTGTAGAACTTTCAATATTCTGATATTCTCGACTGTTCAGTAGCAGCAATCTGACATGTTCCTCAGTTGTCTGCCAGAGCCACAAAAAACCTTCTTCACCCACATCAAATATTATAACATTTTTGAGCCCTAAACCACATTGAGCTTCCCTGTTGTCCTGTTGTTTTAGCTGAGGATTAACAAGCATGTTAATTAAATGATTGAATATAGCTTTGAATTTCTTTAGGAGGGGTCTGATGCTGACACAGAAAAATAATTTTAAAAACCCCAGTGTTGATGTCCTGCAGCAAAAGTTTGTACATACATTGAAAAGCATGTAAATAACTTACAAACAACTCAGTTTAATCATGCAATAGAATGTTTTGCTTCCATCATCCCAGGGATACAGCACTGAGCCTCCTGACCTCAGAATGTTTTACACAGGCAGTGTCAAAGCATCGTCATTCCAGTTTTAAACATAAATGACAGAACTGTAAGTTTTCTTATGTAAAAACTGTCAATTGGCTTTGAATTCAGACAAGTCTTCACAGCTCTGACCCCACATCTGTTTTGAAAATATTCTTAATTCTTTCAAACTCTTAGGCCCAGGCTTTAGGAGCACTTTCTGGCTGGAGATGTCGAATTCCCCGTGATGCAATGTAGGAGGTAGATTTCCAATCCTCAGTATTTCCCTTTAAAAACCTTTTCCTACTGCCAGAGTTGCCAATGGCTCCTAAAGGCACAGAGCAGAGGAAGTTCTGTTCCATCTTTGTCCTGACCTGAGTTCATTGGAGAAGAGCTGCTTTTGAATGAGCCACAGGAGCCATGCTGAGTTTATTTTAGTTGGGTTTATATTAGGTCTGATTTCTGCTGATCCCTTCATTTTTCATCATTTCATCTGTCTCTTCCAATTGTTCTCGTTGGAGAGGGCTGTGTTTGGAGAGTTCCTGAGCCAGAATGCTGTGCCTGCAGATTATTCATCTCTGCACCCTCCCTTCAGGCAGTGCCTCACCTGTGCCTGTGTCCACACCTTCTTAGACATTAACTCTGCAAACTGCCCTAAATATCTTCAGCTCCGCTTCCCTTGAAGCGTGAAGTGTAGCTAAGCCCCAGAGAGCTGTTACTTCTGTTCATATCTGCACATTCTGTTTAACACCCACACGATCTGAATTTGAACTGGGAAGGACTGGGAGGGAGTGGGTGGCCAGAACCTCACTTCGTGGTTCGAGGGGGAGTCATAAGGTAAAAGTTGTCTGTTGGAAAACAGAAATACAGTGCAAGCCCCAGTACCCAGCACTGCTGTTTGATTTCTTCTGATAATTTCCCATTCAGAAATAGTAATGTAGGTTATTTTCATGATGCCTCGGAGTGTCCTTTGGCAGTCCAAAGTACACATCCTCTTGGATGTGCTCTAATGCTGGATGAGCAACTCATATCCCAGTGATCTTTACTGCAGCACTGCTTCACATGGGCAATTCTTGCTGTAAAATCAGCCTGTTCTCTTTCAGTGGATCATTTTTGCACAGACTTCTTTCAGACTTTCATTTATCCAGCACTTGATGCACATGATGGTTCTCAGCCAGTGATTTCCTTGCAAGCTCTGCACCGTGACTGCTGCCTTGAGTGCTTGCCATTCATTAACGTGTAGCTTCCCTGTGGAACTGGCCATCCCGGTCACATGGTGGCTTTGCTTTCCCCTGGCTGGATCCCTTCCAATCCCACAGAAAGCTTTCTAGGGGCTCCAGTATGTCTGATGATGACTGTGAGATGGCTTCTGGCAGCAGTGTTAATGCAGACACATATTTGAGTGTGTTCTCATGACATATTTCCAATCCTGTGATCAAAAACGTGCCTATAGACATTTTCAAGGGAAAAGAACCCTTAACTTGGGATGCTGTCAAAAGTGCATTTGCCTTTACTTACAGCAGAAAATTTTCACAGTTTGGTTTTGTTTCTTTCACTGGTTTCACCTCTCAGCCTCAGATCGTCAGGGGAAAAATAATCACCCTGGAAGTCCTGGAGATTTATAAAAATGAATGTGCCCTCTTGACATCAGGACATGGCATATTTCCACCTGGGGGCAATGCCATGATGATTTTTTGGGATTTGTGTTGCCATATACTCACCCTTGCTTCGTGTAAGAAAATCAAACAACAAGTGGAGTAGAACTGTGCTGCCAGTGAAGTTTGGGAAGTAAGGAAATGCAGGAAAAGCACTGCCAGCAGTGTTTGGCTTTCACCTGTGCAAACCTGGCCCTGCCAGAGCAGTTCCATTTGTTACACACACAGGAAAGGTGACACAGGAAATGGTACAGTCTCACCTGGTGTCATACAATGAGATAATTTATGATTGTACAACACCTAGGGTCACCCAAAAACCTTTGGTGGCAGCTGACATCATGAGCTCCTGGCCTGGCTGGGGCTGCCAAAATCCAGCACAGAAATCCCAACAAACAGTATTTGCCCATGATCTGTTTTTAAATTATTTCACTCTGTACAGACAAACCCCGGTGGCGAATCTCTAATCAGATTTTCACACTTGTCGTTGACCTGTTAGATTAGATTGCAGCTTCCTCTTAATGCCATAATTACAACATTTCCATGCCTTAAACCAAAACAAGGCTTGGAAGCCTGGCCCTGTGGCTGCTCCAGCCCAGGGATGTTCTGGGAGAAGGGGGAAGGTACCTGCTGTGCTGAATTGGCCTAGAAATCACACCGAGGCTCTGAGGGTTTAATCACAGAAATGTTTGCTCAGGAGCACTCACGATGGGATTTTTCTTGAACCTTTGAGCAAACGCGGCCTTTGTTTGCATTTTTCTGTGGGATTTGTTTACTGTTCATTTGTGCTGCACATGCTGTGAGAAATTAAGCCATTATGTCCATATTTTTTTTCCTTCCTCCTGCTTTCATTCCTTTTACCCCCTCCTTCAAAATCCTTACAATTCCTTTCATTACTTGATGTTAACAGGACAAAAGAAATAAATACTTGAAAGAAGATACAAGCTGTGTTTCTGTTTGACTTTGGAGCTGCTGTGGTAACCGAATACGAGTCTGCAAGGTCAGAAAAAGAAAGGAAGAAATAAGAAAACTGCCCAAAAGCTCCAAAAGCTCAGACCACGGGTCTCGTTGGCTTTTGCCCAGCGATTTCCAGCCACATGCCCCGAGAGCTGAGCAGTCGCTCTGTAAATCTCCGAGTGTTTCATATCGTTTCCTTGTCATGTGGCCGTTAAGTTTTATAACCTTTATATTTCAAGGGAAACAATGGACGTGAATTCCTTCGAAATGCCCTAATAGATCCCACATGTGAGCGGTTTTTCATATTTTGGTTGCTCTGTAGGTACTGAACCCGCCCGTGGACGGTTGGTGTTGGCCGTGGCCCTCGGACGTGCCTGGCCAAGGGACCGACTCCCGCTGTCCAGTGCTGTCCTGCGGCTCCCACCGTGCCGAGGTCACTGTCCAGCCGTGCCGGGGCCACTGTCCGGCCAGCAGAGCCCCTCAGGCTGTGCAGGGCCCGCCGTGACATCCCACCCTGAGGGGAAGGAAGGAAGCACCTCAGGGTCCTAAATGCTCGTGGTCAAAAGGAACAGCAAAAATCAGAGGCTCCGCAAACAATCAGAAAGTTTTATTAGCAAATTCCACACTGGGCTGGAAGTTGGTGTGAGGCTCTGACCTGTGAGCACATGAGAGCACATTTTGGGTAAGGGGGTAAGGTGAAAGGGAAGAGAGAATGGAAGAGATTAAAGAGAGGAAGGAAGAAGGAAGGAAGGAAGGAAGGAAGGAAGGAAGGAAGGAAGGAAACTGATCCAGCTGCTGGGATGTCATTGCTTGTTTCAGCATCGATCCAGCTGCATCGGTCCAGCTGGTGGGATGCCCTGGGGACACCAGCCAGGCTTGGGCGGTACCATTTATAGACAGGGCTCACCACTGTCAAGATTGGTTTCTCAGTTTCTTTGCAAATCAGCTCTCACAGACAGTCCCTTCTTTCAGACCTTTCTGGAAATGGGTCAGAGGCTTTGGGGGTCTCTGGTGGTCTTGATTCTCCCTACAGTCCCTGCCACTTCTCAGCCTCGTTCCAGCCCTTGTGCTGTGCTGTGCTTGTCTCCAGGAGCAAGAACAAGGAAGTTTGTCCCAGGAATGTTCTGTCCTACCTCCACATGGCCCCTGCTCCAGCCACATCTTGTTCCTTCTCACGGTGTGTTATCAACAACAATCCCTGTCTGTGATCAACAACAGCCCTCGGTTGGCTCCACAGCCACCCTGCTCTCAGGGTTTGAGACACACACATTTATCTCCTGGGATGCTGCTTCCCAGGGGTGGGGTGGGGCTCCAGCAGATCCTTCCAGAGCCGTGGGAAGGGGCAGGACATAGAGCCCTCCAGATGAGCCTGGAGGGGTTGAGAAACCCCTGAACCCCAAGCGTGGTTACCAGCTCATCAAAGGCTGCCAGGGTCTGGGGTGGGGGTTTCCCTGTCCTTGGCTTTAATTTAGAATCACAGACTATTCTGGGTTGGAAGGGATCACCAAGGGGCACTGAATCCAATCCTTGACTGGCCCAGACAGGGTCAAAGCCACAACCTTGGTGTTACCAGCATCGTGCTCCGCCCAACTGAGCCGGCCGCAGTTCCTCTGCTTTAAGCATCGCCCCTGGAGTTCTCAGTGGTGAGTCTGGCTCTGGAGGATGGGGCTGTGTCCCAGCTGAGCCTGTTCTGACACTGGCAGCCACTGGAGCTGTGCCCTGAGTGCCTGGAGTGGGGGTTTGGGTCTGTGAGGGTCTGTCTGCAGTCACGGGGACAAAAATCATCCCAGGAACCAGCAAGAGCAGAAGAACCTGCCTGAGAGGGAGAGGGGGGGAATTTCCAATTGCTGCCCTCTTAGATTTTCATAATGTGGGATGGTTTTTTGGGAGCAGGGGATGGAGGTGTTGGGGTTTGTTTGTTGTGGGGTTTTTTGCTTGGTCTTGTTTGTGTTTTTTCTCCATGAACAGAAGCCTTTAAGTTGGACACATGGAGAAGAGGACATTGGTTTCCTTTGAAACTTGACCTGTTATTTACCCTCCTGTATTTCTAGAGTGGAAGTTGTTTCTCTCAGGGTTCTCACAAGCTCTTTTCTGTTTTGAACAAACTCTGGGGGTTTGGGCTGAATTATTAAAACGCCTGTGTCAAGTTTGTGCCGGTTTTTTTTTTTATTTTTTTAATTAGGTGATTGTTAAACTGCACCTGTAAACAATTGGAGCTGTGTCGCAGTTCAGCTTGCCTTTAATTATGCTGGTATGGCATCTTTTGAAGTATTTTTGCTCTTCTGTGTGGTGGATGGAAGGAGCAAACTGGGAGCTGTGGCACTGAGCTCTGTGATTGACTCTCTCTCTCACCTGCTGTAACAATCCTGTGCCTTTTTACCCACCTGTGACTAATTTCAGCAGTTTTGAAGAGGCGTTAAAATCTATAACAAAGAGTGCATAAAAGACGCCTTGGAAGTGGAAAATTACTGTTGTTTGTTATTTTAATGGTTTAATTAGGTTGATGCAGCGGTGAGTGCTTGTGCTGGCCCTACTGTTGAGGAATGCAGGTGCCAGGTGAGTTATGCCTTGTGGGCTGAGGGTTTTTTGTGCATCCTCAGTTTATTTATGTAGCAGTTTGAAGTCTGATGTCTTCTTGACAACCTTACTTGGCTCTTCTCAGCAACTTTCATGCCTCAAACCATGCAGGATTAGATAAATCATGTGCTTTGGTAAGAGCCTGGGGTTTTTTATTTCAAAGTACTTTTTGTAAACTGGTATTTTGCTGCTTTGGTGTGGGAGTGGTGAAGTTGGGAATGGATGGTGTCACTAAATGAGTGACCACATCAGAAGTAGGCCAGTCTGCACTGCTTCCAGAGGAACGAAGCCATGTGTCAAGGCGAGGTCATCTGCTGACCCTGAGAAACAAGTTTAATATTATTCTTAGACCACAAGGAATTTCCACTTATTGTAAAGCTGTCAGGCTATTTCTGCCTCCCCAGTCAGTGGGACAGGAACTGTGTGTGTGCAGACACGCTGCAATGCAGTTTGGGGCACTTGTGATGATGCAGATTGTAAAAATAATAAGGTGTCTGTGAGAGTTTCTCCTGGAGCTGAGGCAGCTCAGGTGTAGCAAAGCAGTGGAGCGGCTGTGAGGTTCTTTGTCAGGTCAAAAACGGTAAAGTGAAGGTTTACAGGAGACATTTGTTCTGCTCAATTAGCAGAGTCTTAGGCACATCCTAAGTCACCCTCTCAGGGAGGCAGGGCCTGCCAGGCAGGTGGGAATAAACCTGTGGGTTCTGGGGAGCCCGAGGTTAAACAACAGCGGCTGCCCCGAGGAGCAGGGAGAGCTCGGCAGGTTTGGTTCGCGCCCTGTTTCTGAAGCTGTGCCCGGTCATTGAGAAGCCCATCAAACGCGCTCTGTGCTGCCCTGGAGGGTGTTGGGAACAGTCCTGAGCACAGCAGGAAAACAAGGAGAGCCTGCCAGGAACGCGTGTTCCGGGCGGTTTGTGCAGCAGTTTGCATCACCGGGGCAGGGCAGTGACGCGTGGAGCCGAGAGGCGCTGGGAGGCGTTCGCAGAGCACGGCTGGGGCGCCAGGGCTGCTGCCCGCTCCGGGGTGCGGGGGCAGCACGGCTGGGGAAGCTGCAGATTGCCAGGGAAAGGGAAGCTGCTCAGCAGCTTCTGAGCAGGACCTTGGCTGTTTTCTGCAGCGTGAGTGGCTTATGGATGCGTAAAGATCCGTGGATCAGGGAATCCTCTAAAGGGTTCTGAGTTCTCCGCAGAGTAGCAGAAGCACATCTCAATACCCACCAGCCTTTCCTCCACTGGCTTTATGGGATTTGGGGTGACAAAAGCCCTCTAGGGTCTCCCTGTTCATGTTCTGTGTCACTGCTCTGCTACTGCTCTGCGCTTTGCGACATTTAAATTCGTCTGTCAGGTTCCTTCCGAGGATCTTGAGCTGCAGAAGTGAGGTGATGGACGTTCTGGGTTAGCTGGTATCTCAGAGGTTGTGGAAGTGGGAACTGTGTGCCAGTCCCCTGCAAGGGCTGCCAGAGGGGATCAGGGATCCGTGATAAGCTACTTTAGGAAGTGTCGCATCCTTGGGAGAGCGAGGGGGTGCAGGGTGAGTGCCATCCAGCCTTGGGAAGGCTGATAAGCTGGAACACCGTGTCAGGCAATGTTGCTGACTGTGGGGCTTTTGTGTTTGCTCCCGTTGAAGTTCAGAGCATAAATAATGATTATCTGCGCCGTGCCGGGGCTCTGGCTCTGTGCTTGGCCCCGTGTCCCAGCCCCCGCTCCCTCGGCAGGGTCAGGGAGGAGGGAATTGGGGGCGGTGTCTTTGGCTGACATGAACCCGCTGGGGAGGGATGAGAGGAAGGGGGTCTTGGGGGCTGGGTTCAGAGCAAGGTTAGCCAAATATCGGATAAATTAAGCAAGAGAAACAGACAGCTCAGCTTGCAGTGAACTTTTCACCCAGCTAACCTGTTCCTCACCCTGCCTTGCACAGGTGGAGTGCGGCTGGAGCACAACCCTTGCTCTCCCTGCCTCCCTTCTTGCTGTGGGTAAGACATGGCCAAGGGGAGAGCAGGAACTGGTTTGAATCCAAGAAATATTATAGTTCTGATTTCTGCCTTAAGAACCCTGGAGTTTACACCACTAATTGCAGAGGGGTTAGTCCTTGCTCGCTCCAGGGTAAATGAGGACTGATAATTACTGGTCATAGAGGATTGGGAAGAAATTCCATGCTGGAGAGGGCAAGGAACATATGAGAGTGTCTAAACAGGGATGAGTAGAGATTCTTTGTGGGAAAACACAGGACTGATGGGAATTGTGGTGTTTATTTCTCTGACTTTTCTTCTGAGTTTGCAGTGCAAGTAAATACAAATAATTGCTGACAGATGTTGTAAAAACACAGCACTATGCTAACCATTAAGGTTAATTCTTTTGGTTAATAATAGATACTGATAACTCGACATGGTGTGCTTGGCTCATACTCTCATCACCTCGTGGAAATGGGCTCTGCTCCAGAGGCACGTGTGGAACCAAGAGCTGGCCTTGTTCTGTTGGCCCTTCCCTAAATCCCCACTGCCTCCACTCCCTCTCTCTCCTCCCCAGAAGGCTCCAAGCAAGTTAAAGTGCTGGGGTTTAAGTAGTTGCTCCATCACAATCAGTGCATAGCGGTGAGGCCTGAAGTTTCTGATCTGCTTTTTTAGATCATATTTCTGGACTGTGGTGTGACAGATTTGCTGGAGAGCAATGCCTTGTATTGCTTCAATCCTGGGCTGAAAACCACTGTGTTGAAATTGAGACTCTCAAGTTCTCTAATCTTCCTTTTCCCTTTTTTCTCATCATAGGTAAAGAAGGTCTGAAACCAATAGCATCCCTTTAATGAACAGTATTTCCAGGAGCCAAGCCCTGTATTTTTCTGTGTGTGCCTAAATTCCATAAAACTCAAAAAAGTAAAAAAAATTCCTTGTAGGTCCCTCTTAAGAAACTCTTTCTGGCAGTGCACTTCTGGATGGCAAATGCTGGGAGCTGTGTGTCTGAAGAGGGAAGAGCATTATATAAACCTGGAGATAATGCCTGACTTCAGGCAGCCCTGAGCCTTCCCGCAGCAGTGAATAGCTTGGGGTTGGACTTTTGCTGTGCTGCACACACAGGGATGGTTTTCACCCCCATTTTGGATCTGGGAAGGATGCCAAGTTCTACCTGTAAATGTGTGTTCACACCCAGCTCCTCAGCCACTGCCAGCTGTAGGTGACTGGCTGCAAAGCAGCACTGACAGCATCCAGTATTTCGCTTATCAGGTGAGAAACAAGCACGGCCTGGGTGCAGAGGGTGTTCTCTGTAGGCAGAAAAGGGCCGAGGTTCTGCGGTTTGGGAAAAGGGAGTGGGTTTAGTGGAAGGTGTGGAGAAAGGAGTGAGAACTGTGATGTGGTTGCTGTTGGATTCCTGAGCCTGCCTACTGCTGATGCCACTGCTTGCTGATCCAACAGTTTTTCTTCTCCTGCAGTTGTTTAAGGAGATGGAAGGAGTGGAGATGTGCACAAGGCAGCACCACCTCTGCTGCCCTTCCCTGCAAGGACAGGAGCTCTTGGGTGGGTTTGGTGAGCCCGGAGGATAGATTCTGTTCAAACTCACTCTGTTGTTTGCTTGGTTTGGGCTGTTGTGTTGCTGTTCTGGTTTGGTTTTGTCCCCTCGGGGTGGTTCTGGCCGGCTGATTTTACAACCTGGAGCTTCAAATGCAAATTCCAGCCCTGGGGAGGGGCTGGGGCAAGGACAAGGTCAGTGGTCATCAGATAAGTGAGGCTACTCCTTCTCCAGCAGTTCAGGCAGATTCAGCAGAGCTCTAAGTAACCTCATAATCTTGCCAAAGACAAATTTGCCTGTCTGATCTGTCAGAAGGTATCTTCTCCACAAAATTTGCTCCCTTTCTGTGGCGTTGGTGAAGTTTCCCAGACCTGTTTGGCCAATCGCATCGTGGCTCCAAACCCTTCTCATGGCAGCCTGGCGGCTTCTACTGTATTTTTCTGCTGCCCCTTGAGTGCCATCATTTAAATGATGAGTCTCTGAGATGATTCATACCAAAAAAGATCTAATAATTGTTACCAGTTATTCAGATCAGTGTTACCGATTTCCCGCATCCTCCCACTGCTCCCTTGAGCTCCCCCACCCACTCGTTTTTCCTAATATTTCCCAGGCTCTCTGGCTGTAGGCTCAGTATGCCCTCTTCTGTGTTAAGGTGTAAGTGTCTGGCTCTCCCCAGAGGAACATTTAGGGCTTGGCTGCAGCAGTTTGTGTGGGCAGATCCGAGCTGGAGTGGGACTGGGGGCAGAGCGACCACAGGCAGCTCCAGGGAAGCTTCACACGGCGTTTGCAGCACATCCCTGCTCCCTGTGCTCTGCTGGCGTTGCTGGCAGGCCCTGGGGTGGCCAGTTCAGAGCTGGAGGGGCGATGTGTCCGCAGGCTGCAGGGCTGGGGTCACAGGACCCAGCTGGGATCTCTGGAGCAGTTTGCACAGGACCAGTTCCACGCTCGGCACCAGCCAAGGCTCGCGCCCGGAGCGGCCTCCTGTGCTGCTGCTGCAGCAGCTGGGGGCTGTGAGTGTCTCTTCTCTCACAAATCAAGTCCCGCAGCTCATGAGGGTCATTTCTCCAGCACTGCAAGTTGAAATCATGCAGCGATTTGTGTGGTCAACAGAGAGCAGAGTCTTCTTCAAGCAGCTCCTCACTCCGGCCCATTTTCCTGTCGTGTTCATTTCGGATCCTGGTGCATTTTTCCTCCATCCCTTCCACATCTGTATTCTCATTTTTTTACCTTCTTCACTCAGGCTCTCTCTTAGTAATTTCTTCTCTTGGCAGGAACACACTTGGTTTTGCCCATAGTGAGAAGGATCCAGAGCCCAGACATGGAAAAGGGCTCTAAGTGCCCACCCACGAAATATCTGAGGGCACACTGACCTTATGGCAGCTGAAGCTCCAGAGCTGATTTTGGAGGTATTTTTGTCTGTGTGGCTGTCTCGTGCAAGGCCTTAAAGAAACTGTACATACACAGATCCACAGATCTGTCCTAAGCAAGGGAAACAGCTTCACCCTCCCTATTTATTGGCCCCAGGGGTGGGTTGTCGGTCCGACTTTGGGAGGTGGGAAGGTCATTAGTTTGAAATTTGTGCTGTCAAAAATCCTCTTACAGGAAGTGAGGAGCCCCCTCTGTTGTGGAGCTCATTTGTTTGCTCTTGCTGGGTGGGGCTGGGATAGCAAGAACCAAAAATAAGTGTTCTCCCCAGTATCTGAGGGGAGTTCTTCACTTTGCAGAGAATCCTAAGGAGAATGAAGGAATATTGAGGAAACAGGGTACAGAGGCAAGGCCTTAGTTAGTAGAGGACCTCTTCAGATGACTAATAAAAATTCAGTCCATTTCCTAGGACTCAATTTTTTTTAAAGGAAAAAAACCCCTTTTGTTTGAGGTTTTCCTATAAAGGAGATACGAAGATATTTTAGAATATTAAGGAAAGAGACCTAAAGTGTAATCCAGGCCTCACATGGGATTCCTGGATATTCTAGTGAATTTATGGCTTATTTTGGTGCAAACAAGTAAGATGATGACAAGGCCTGTGGCTGGTGGTCCTGATTCTGAGCAGTTCAGCCCCCAAATCAGGTTTCTCCTGGAGAGAACTGCTTCGTGCAGCCACGCCTGGGGCTGGGCTGTGCCCGCTGCTGTCCGCGGGGTGAAGAGCCCTGTGCAGCTCGTGTTGGCCCAGCAGAACGAGCCCCCACAAAAGAGCAGCAGAGCTGCCCCCTTCCCTCCTTTCTGGAGAAGCGAGGGGATTTATGGCTGTTCTGCTGTGTGCAGCAGAGTTGGCACCGCAGCCCCTCCTCCGTCAGCAGTCGGGCAGCTGAGGGGAAGAAAAGCTCGGCGTAACCTTTGCTGTGTTATTTATTATCGCTCTGCAGCCCCCTGGAAAATGAACTTTAGAAAATCGTGGGCCCACGGTAACGGCGAACACTGGGAAAAGCCCGGGAATCAGCAAATCCATTGTGTTGCGCTGACAGAAAGATACTGTTACAACACACTTCAGCTGCCAACTTGCTGCAGTCACTCAATCCATCACGGTGGGCTGTGGGATCACAAGCCAGTGAAACTCAGCCTGGCGTGTTATTTTAGTCTTACATGGACTGTGAGATAAACGGGGCATGAACCGGCCCCCTGGCAGGGGGTCGACCCCCGGCGCCCTCATTAAAGTGCCAATCAAAAAGAGTAATGGAAGGGGGAATGGAAAACTGGCTGCTCCAGCCTCGCACCGCGCTCGGCCCCGGCAACTCGCGCAAGCCAAGGGAAACATTTCTCTTCTGAACGGGAGCCAGGCCTCCAGAAATGCCTCCTCCCTGCTCGTCTCCGAGCGCCGAGGCTCCTCCGGTGTCGTGTGCTGGAGACCTGTCCCCCACAGCGGCTGTGAGCACAGGGAGGGCCCCTGGGAAAGGTGTGGATGCGCGTCCTGCGGGTGTGCAGGCGCTGGGGCTGAGTCCGCGGCCAGTGAGCGCCGGGGTTTCTGTCAGAAGCGGTCACAGTTCAGTCCTTGCGTGTGGAAGGTGCAGCAAAACCTGCTCTGTGCCCAGCAGTGCCCCGGGAGTCTCGGTGGCTGCTTGCTGTGTCCGAGGTGTGGGCGTGGATTCCTGTGCTCCCTCGGGTTATTTCCACGGGAACACACAGCAAATCGGCTCTGGATAATCTTGCGGGGGATAGAGAGCTGAGGCTGAGGCACCCAAGCAGTGCTGAGCTGCCTCTGATGGGGGTACTCAGACCCCTGAGCTCTGCTTGGAGACTGGGAGGGCTCCCGGCCCTGCTGTGGGAATTCCTGTACGGCCTGAGGTGTGCTCTGGGTGATGTATAAATACGTGTTCTTCTGCGTGTTCTTCCCTCTGGTGTGTGCTCGAAGGAGAGGGAAGAAGGTGTCCAAAAGAAAGAAAAGTGAGTCAAGTTGTACATGTAATGTGCGTTTTTAGTGTTTGAAATCAGGAAGCTCAGAGTGGGGGAGTTGGCTCTTAAACCTGCTCATAAATGTCAGCTCTGGTGTGATCTCAGTGTGATGATGACCTTGGCAGCTGTTTATTTTTGCTCGCAAGGTTTTCTCAGCAGCAGAGTTTCTCCAGGTAGATACTGGTCCGGTTTAAAATGTTATTTTTTTTTCTTATGGGCAGGATCAGCAGTTGGGATCAGTGCTAGTGAAGCAAAATGTACAAGCAGTAACATCAAAGAGTGCCCATTGTGAGAATGGGACCTCCTGCCACAAAACCTCCTTGTCACAGTGACATCTTATTGTCTCCTGAGGGGGGTGCAGATTAGGGGGACCTCTTACAGGTAGGAAGTAAATGTGTCCAGCTCTGGAGCCCTCAGCACAGGAAAGCCAGGAGCAGGTGCAGGGGAGGTCACGGAGATGCTCCAAGGGCTGGAGCCTCTCTGGAGCCAGGCTGGGAGAGCTGAGGGTGTCCAGCCTGCAGAAGAGAAGGCTCCAGGGAGACCTCAAAGCCCCTTCCAGTATTTGAAGAGGCCTTACTAGAAAGATGGGGACAAACTGTTAACAGGACCTGTTGCTATAGGAGCAGGGGAAATAGTTTTAAAGTAAAGGGGAGTAGACTCAAACCAAATGTAAGGAAGAAGATTGTACAGTGAAGGTGATGAGGCACCAGCACAGGTGGCCCAGAGAGGTGTAGATGCCCCATCCATGGAAATATCCAACCCAAACAATTCCATGACCATAAATAGCATGATTGGAGTCAGCTTTGTACTGAGCTAGGTCAGAAATGATAATTGTATCCATTTATACACAATACTGTAGAACATTTGCCTGTCTGAGCTGGGGCCTAAGGATGCTGTCTCTGGATAATCCTTTGAAGGATCATGCGAGTCCTGTTACACCACAAAAAAAGATGTGTTCTGGCACAGAAGGTAGTGCTGAATGGAATCTTCACATTTCTGGGATGTTTACCTCAAATACTGTTTCCTCCACACTTTGAGATTAAAAGAAATCCTGAAAAAGGATGAATGGAAGGGCCTGGAATTGCCCACTGGCAGAGAGGAGACGTCACTGGTGATGCTCCTGGTGCTGGGGCTGCTGGAGGAGCCTGACTTCACCAAAAGACGTCTGGGGGAGAGTCTGGTCCTGTAAATGGTTACTTTTAAAAATTATTTTATTTCTTCCCTCCCACCAAACCTACACGCAGGCACAGGTTTTTCGCTACATCATTATTTGGATACCCGGTGGTTTGTGCGGCTGGGTGTCGGGTGTTTGCCAAAGGCCCCGGAGCAGCAGTCCTCAGGAATGGTGAGTCACCCTCCCAGGGCAGAGCAAATGTTTGCTTTTGCGGTGTCTGGAGGGCTGAGGGATAGCTGGTATGATGGATTTCTCCTTTATTTGTTAGAATTCCTCTACAGCTGCAGCATGCAGGGGACTTTTTTTGCTGGCATTTTCAGAACCCATTGTTCTGCAGCTCCCGTCCACAGCCCTTGTCCTCTGGGTGACCCAGCCATTTATCCAAAATGGAAATCCACATGGAAGCTGTTTACTTGGCTCGTGGCCTTTCAGTGCCTTTGAGTCAGCCCAGAGCAGGCCTGAGGTACAGGGCTGTTCTGACCCACGCTTTGTGCTGGGCACGGGGTCTGGCAGCGGAGTGGCAGCTACAGGGGATAAATCACAAACCCCAAAGCACAGATCAGCAAGCCCCGTGTGACACCGTGTGATGTGCAAATTACGTGTTACTGGCACAGGGTGGGAGGCCCTGGCACAGGGTGCCCAGAGCAGCTGTGGCTGCCCCATCCCTGGACGTGTCCAAGGCCCGGCTGGACGGGGCTTGGAGCACCCTGGGATAGTGGGAGGTGTCCCTGCCATGGCAGGGGGTGGCACTGGATGAGGTTTAAGGTCTCTTCCAACCCAAACCAGTCTGGGATTGTGTGATTCTGATGCTCGGAGACATCGTGAGTGTCCCCAGGCCCTGAGCAGGGCTGACCCCACTGAGGGAGCTGCAGTTTGCACCCACAGCGTTTGTGTTTCTGGCCAAAACTCGGCTGTGCTTCTACTGAGCAAAACAATGAGACTACTTTATCCCCACTGTTTGTCAGTGGTTAATGAGTAACCTTTTCTTTCTGGCAAGAACCCCTGTCGGATTCTGCCCTCTCCTGCACCCGAGGCACGAGCAGGGCTGGTCACAGACCCAGCTGGGCTGGGTTTGCCTCACATTCTCCCAGCCCAGAAAATCTGCTGGAGAGCCATGACCCCTCCGTGGTTCAGTCACACTGCTCCGAGTCCTGCTAACAAATCATTTTCTCAGCCACAGAGGTTCTGGCAAGGGGGGGCAGGAGGGTTTGTGCTGCCCTGAGCCCTCTGCCAAAGCTGCCAGAACATCTGGGAGCCCAGCAGCAGCTGTAAGAAAGGGGCTGCAGGAAGGCAAAGCAGTAACACAAGTGGGGAGTTGGAAGTGGTTTGTCCCAGTCACCCATTTGATAAAATTAAGAATCCTAATGTGGAGTAAGAGTGTGATGAGCTGGAATGCTGCAGCAATCCAGACTGGAGTCTGAAGCTCTGGGCACGTATTTTATTTTTTATTTGATTTATTTTCAGAAAAATAAGATTGTTCTTTCTTTTTAACAACCCTGCCTATAGGAGGGTGGAATAGAGGAGTCTGGAATACAGCCTTTGCTTTTCAAGAGAATTTCAAAGTCTATGTACATTTGGGGGTGGATGTATATATTAAAAGAAGTAGTACAGAAGCATACACATACACAGTGTTATTCTTTGTCAGAAGAAAACTTGCATAAGTGGATTTTGAGCAGCTGTTGAATTAATTAAAATGTGTTTTGAGTCTGCTTTCGGGTTTTTTGAATATTTGTGCAAAAACCTGTAATCTAATGAGAATATGGTCAGTGAAATCTGCTTTTTCAGAGACAGGTACCAGAGGTGAAATCTCTGTGAGCAGGAAGTCAAGGCAGGTTCCTCTGAGAAGAAAAACAGAGCAAGGGCTGAGGAGATGTCAGCCAAGTGGGCTGTGCACTGGAGGAAGCAGGTTCGTACTGAACAGTGCTTTAGAGAGAGAAGCTAAAAAATACATGGTTGGGCTAAGACCTTACAAAGTATTTTACTGAAGAGAAAATAGATAAATGTTGAAAAGCATCATGCAGTCTAGGAAATGAGATAGTAAAGAGATCAAAAGGTCCCTGTCACTGGGAAATGTCTGGTTACTGCTCTGGTTTCAGATGTGGCCCATTTAGCCACTTAGGTTCTCCCCACAAAAATGTAAGCACTGCCGTGCTTTGGAAATCAGCCCTGGGGACTGGAGCTGCTCAGCTGGATCAGCACACTGAGCCGTGGGGGCTGCCAGGAGCAGAGGGCAGGGAAGGACGTTCACATCTGCCCTGTGCTCCCCTCACTGCTGGGACCTCTGGAGCTGCAGGACCTGCTGGGAACAGGATTGTTCACGGTCCAGGAATGAGGGCAAGGAACAGGGGTTCTCACCGCGGACGTGCCAGCGATGCAGGACACGCAGAGCTTCACCCCTGCTTTGGGTGGCTAGAAGTTACTGTTTCTTTTTCTCCAGTTATTTTTGTGACTTTAGACAGCGAGGCCATTGCCTGTCTCGGGGGTGGGCAGAGAAGTTCTCTGTGTGTCCTGGAGTCAGACGTGGTGACAGGGTCAGTCACTGGGGAGGGCTGGGGGGCATTCCAGCAGTGACAGTGTGGACACAGCCCCTGGATTTATTCACCTTTGCAGGAGCACTGGACTGAGAACTGTGGGGCAGGGGAAAGGGCAAGGGAGGAGAGGACAGGACAGGAAAAGGGAGGGAAGGACAGTAAAGAGGAGGAAAGGTAGGCAAGGATGGGAAAAGGAAAGAAAGGGAAGGACAGGAAAGGATGTGACAGGTCAGCAAAGGGGAGAAAGGATTGGGAAAACAGGCAAGGGAATGGGAGGGGAGGAGAAGGAAGATATGGAGAGGAGCTTCCCCCTCACATCATTTCCAGGCTATGTGTGGTGTCTCTTTACCCCCTGGAGACAGTGCTTCCTTCCTGCCCCTGCTCAGGTGTTATTCCATCTACTCTTTATTACACCTTGAAGCTGGACAGGTTTTTTTACACAAATCCACGGTGGCTCCCTGAGTTCAGGGCACTCAGAGGCTGCCACTGTCCAATGCCTGCTCTGGTGTTTGCACATCACCTCCTCACGGATGGTTACAGACCCCACGGGCTCCATCCATCCACTGGAAATGCTCAGCACAGCAGTGAATACTCCTGCTTTTCCTTCCCCACCTTTACCAGCCAGGTATTTTACGAGAGCTCAGAACGGGTTTCATTCTAACCTTCAGTACCAAAATATTCCCATGTGCCTTCATGAAAGGACTTTACCTTCAAAACATTTACCTTTTATACCCGGAGTCAAAGGCTTACAAAGTAACACCTGAAAATGCAGGTCACCCAGCAGTTACAGGAGAGCTGTGGCTTCACACCCAAACCTGGCAGCTCCAGGGAGTGAATGTGGCTCTGAGGGGTCCTGTTCCTGTGGGTTAAGGTGCTGAAGAACACTCATTCCTCCCTCTTCGGTGTGGTTACAGTTAATGAGGTAAGTTCTGCTTTGATGTACAATACTGGAAAAAACCATGTTAATTTTTATTATTTAGAAGTTTACTTCTGAAGAGGCTGTGAAGTCCAACAAGCTGGTGATCTCCTCTCCCCCCAGCCTTCTTCCATCTGAGGGAAGGAAAAAACTGAAGATTCAATTTCCAAGGCTGTGCACTTCAACTACTTCAAAAACAAGTCAGTGCATACTGTGAATGTAAAAGTGAATCCTCACTATACTATTTACCAAAATGCAATTTTTTTGTTAAAAAATAAGCTGACATTTCAGTGGAGGACCAGGTCTCCTCTATTTACCTGTGAGTTAAGAGAAAAAAACACCACCACATAATCCACTAAACAACCCCAGTCAATGCACCCTAATCACGGTGTTAAAGCTGCAAACCACAGGACACCTGTGCTCCAACAGCTGAAATTAATTCTTAATTTCAATTTTTTAAAGGTTTATCTGCATTCCTCCCTGTGAAAATCAGTTCTCTCAAGGAAAGAAAAACGACAGAGAGAGAAGGGCTCGTGTCAGGTAGTGCAGTACGACTCAGTAGAGCTCCTTTAATGTCTTTACACAGTAAACAGACTCATATTTATACCAACACCTGCCCGTCGTATTTACAGGGACACTTGTACATATATACATGTTAGCAAAATACAGGGCTTCTCCCAGACCCAAAGCTGTGTCAGCTACACCTCTGTTATACAACTAGTGCTTAAAAAAGAAAAGCCACCTCTTTTGTTTTATCTAAATACTAAAATTATATTTTTTCCTTCTCTAGCCACACAATTCCGGCTCCAGCCTGGTGCTTGCAGCTCTCTCTGGCAGTGAGAAAGTGGATCTTCAAGAGTCCAGCTCGAGTTGTTCTTGATTTTCACTGAGTCTCAGCATCAGCTGCTGCTCGTAGTAAAGGCTCTTTGCATAGTTGATTTCTTGGGACAGCTTTACTGCCAGAGCTTCTGATTTCACTTTCACCTGCAGAAAGAAAGGGGGTTTTTCTTTGTGTGCTCCTGCTGTCAGCTAGAGCAGAACAGATTTTAGGTTTGAAGCAAGGGACAGAAAGGTTTCAGTGGAGTTTCTCAGCACTGAGTTGGAGTAAGGCAGGAGCACGAGAGAGCACCAGGTGCACACACAGGTATTCAAGGGTGAGAGCAGGAATATTGTGCCATATCTGAGCTTATTTCCTTTGCCTCCCCTCCTACCTTTTATCTGGCTGTTTGGAATGTGAACTGACTTGTGTCAGCCCCCAAGTAACTACTGCAATGGCACAAAAAGCCCTGCAATGGGCTTGAGAAGAGAAAGTCTTGACTAACTTTTGCATGTGTCACATAAACACTGGTTCCAGTGTTGGAGACCTCATAGTAAAAAAAATACTACATGTAGGAGAAGTCTAAACAAAGTCCCAAAAGTACCCAAGTTCCATTTATGTGGGAGTCTTTCATAGATAAACACATGCTCCTTCCTGCGCCTTTCCTGCCCACAGGAATATTTTAGGGTTTGCCTTTCTTTAGCTTTCTCGGGGGGTTAGGGAGCACGTTCTGCAGCCCCTGAAGCCTGTGCAGCAGCTGCTGTCAGTGCTGCCAGAACACAGCCTGTGCCCACAACCCCTCTGGCCGCGAGCGGAGCGCGGGGGGAAGGCGCTGCCCGCTCCTCACCATGGGCCGCTGCTGGGAGGGGCCCGGCATGGCCACGCCGCTGCTGGTGTTCACAGCCTTCTTGGTGAGCTGGATGTACACGTTCCCGTGGTCCTTGGACACCAGGCAGTGGTACAGGTCGTCGTACCTGACCTCCAGGAAGATGGAGTCGCGGTCCGTGCAGTCCCCGCTCCTGAGGAAGTACACGGCCCTGGAGGAGATGAGCACGCAGTAGCTGTCGATGTTCTCCACCGCGATGAAGCTGCAGCCAAGGAGGAAACTGCATCAGCTTAAAGCTAAAACCAGCCAGTTAACCAGTGTCCTCACCTGTTCTGGGGCCTTCAGGAGTCTGTCAGAAAATGCAGCAGTGCAACATGCACAGCTGATCAGTATTTAATTTAAGCTGGTTAGAAATGGAGCTGATGAAGGGCCCTCTCACCCAGTTATAAAAAGATCACGCTGTAAATCAAACATTAGTGCTGCCTGCCTGGCCACCAGCTTTGGGCATTACAGGGGCACACAGACAAGGCTTAGAAACAGTCATTTCCTTGCTCTGGAGCACTGCAGTCCCAATGCTGATGCTTAATTTCAACTAACTTCAGTTCCAGAGGTGGTACCTAAAAGTTTTGCAGACATTTATGACAAGAGTCCATACCATAACCCTCCTGTCCTTCCCTGCTCCTCACACCTCCCTGCCTTCAAAACCAAAACCAAGCTGAACCTGCTGCCAGGATCAGTAGCAGAAAAGAGAAATTAGCTGTTTAACATGGGGTGAGAGGTTAAGCAGCAAGCAGGTTTCCCCAGGGAGATTAGGCTGAGTGATGAATAGGAAGAGGGAGAGAAGAGTGAGTTAGGAATATTGAGAGTTATGATGGCTGAAAAGGCTGGTGTGTAAAAGAACAACTGTAAGGTGCAGAAGCGAAATGAATGTTGAACACACAAATGCTTCTTCCCCACTTCTGATTTACTGCTGAAGTGAACCTCATTAGTGGGGCTTTTTAAATGCTGAAAAATTCAGCAATTTGAATGTGAAATCATAGATGAGTAGAGTAACAGAGTAGTGCTAAATAGAGAAATAAAGCTCTGCTGAAATCCCCCAGGGTTGAAGTGCACCTGCAAAAGGAGGATTCTCCTGCTGTCAGGCAGGTTCCCAATTGCTGCCTTCTGAGCCACTGCTCATACAAACCTGCCTGCTGTCCTCACGTGCTGCTGAGTCCTCCACCGGCTTAGAAATCAGTGACCTTCGTCACCACTCAGTGGTTTTGGTAGACAGAAAAGTTCCCCATCTCCAAATGCACCCTCAGCTCTACCAGTCAAATAACAGTGTGCACAAACTACTCTGAGCTGTAGCCAAATAAACCCAGAGCTATAAATGGAATGTTAATAGCCAAAAATATGGCAAGAGGTCAGGCCATGGTTTCTTTTTGTGGTATAAAAGGATAAACCCCAGTAATTCTGTATTCCCAGTCCTCTCAAAGACTGCTCTGCACTGAACTGCCTTTCCCTCTGTGCCATGTCCCTGCCCTTGCTCCCCTCACACTGGGAAAGGTGCACACACCAAGTCCAACCCACCCTGTCATGCCAGTGCTGAGAAGGGCACAGCCAGCCTCAGTAAAAAAGGCCTGTAACCCCCTTTGCCCTGGGATAGAGCTCCAGGATGGCATAAATGAACTGTGTTCCTTTAAGTAAAACAAACTGGAAAAAAAGTGAGTTTCAGCTTAAAGGAACCCAGGTGAAAGACAACATTAACAGAGTTCCGGAAACCAGCAGCTGCCCTGCAGTTTTCCACTGGAGTTCAAACACTTTGGGGTAAGGTTCTGCCTTTGAAATTAGTTAAATAGGATGGAGAGTGACATTTTTTATGAAGTGTCACAGAAAACTTAATTTAAGCCCAGAGCAGCAGTACAGCTGCAGAAGCACAGCCTGGTGCTCTGGGCAGGCACATCAAACACGGGTGTCTCAGGGAGACCCGGCCCCCACGGGGTCACGATGCCATGGGACATCCGCGGGGAGAAAAGGGCACCAGGAGCTGCTCTGAAGAGCAGGGGCAGCACCAGGGCAGTGGCCACGGGCTGTGTTTGCTCCATCAGAACAACACATGATGCATCTACTTCTCTTTTACTGGTGGCATGTATATATTCTGTGCAATGGAAACAGAGGTCAGTGATTTAATGGAGAAGCCCAGAAACATTAGCTAATTTGTAGTTCAGGCTCTACATTTTGTTCTAAGTTTGAGTCATGCATCATTACCTTTGCTCTTGCCAACTGTTACTTTCTCAGTGTCTAGTTTTCAAAACGGGTGTTTTTTAACCTTTTCAGACACTACTGCAAGATAAACTTTAATTTTTTTTTTTAAACCTATACATCTACACTATTAAAAATATCTCAAATTAATAAAATGAAAAATTAAATGAAACATGATCCAGTAGAACAAAGTAGAAGCAACCAGATCTCTGGAGAATTTGTGGGTTTTTTAACAACATCAGGAAGTAATTACACAATATTTTCCAGAAGTGAAACAGCGAGCCTAACTGGAAAAAAATGTGGAAACATTTAGTTAGAACAGTAGAGCAAGGTATTAAACCCCCTTTTATGGATTTAACTCTGAAGGAAAATATGCAAATAATCAGGTCTTTAAATGTGTTTCTGATTATGATACTAGGATAAAAGTCAGAGGCATAATTTTGTACTTATTTTCCATGACAAGAAACACTGTGTTCCTGTTGAATGATGTTCCTAATGGCAAGAGTCACAGTGAATGAACAGTGAGACTCGATGACAAAGGCCACTGCTCTGCTGTGGACTACACTAGCCATTTTTTTTGGTCACAAATTGCTCTTTCCAGTCTCCCTGCCTAAGAGCCAGCCTGAATAGGCACAAAGATCCTGAAATGAGATAGAAACAGGATACCCCGAGTGTGAACTCTCAGAGCCACAATTAAGTGGCAGATTGCAAACTCTTCCTCAGGCAGAACCTGGAGTGGCACATGGAGCCTGCTCAGTGACACTGGTGACACCAAGGGACCCTGCTGGGCTGGTGCCTCCCTCTGCCAGCTCCACCATCAGCAAGGCCAGCCCTCTGCCTTGGCAGATCCTCTGAGGGGTGACAGACACAGACCCTGACACAGCTGATCAGTATCTCTGCTGGACATCAGGCAAGTGATGAATTCTGCCTTTAGACCCCAGTCCAACAAACTGACATCTCCTGTAGAATCACAGAATAATTGGAAAAGCTCTCTGAGACCATCAAATCCAACTGTTCCCCTACCACTGGCCCAGGCCACCACTAACCCATGTCCCCAGGTGCCACATCCACACATCTTTTAAATCCCTCCAGGGATGGCAACACTACCACTGCCCTGGGCAGCTGTGCCAGGGGGTTTTATGACTTTCCATGAATAAATTTACCCCAATATACAACCCAAACCTCCCCTGGTGCAACTTGAGGCCATTTCCTCTCCTGTCCTTGTTCCCTGGGAGCAGAACCCAACCCACTGCCCCTGGCTGCCCCCTCCTGTCAGGGGCTTGTGCAGAGCCAGAAGGGCTGAGCCCCTCCAGCTCCCTCAGCTGCTCCTGGTGCTCCAGCCCCTTCCCCAGCTCCATTCCTGGCTCTGGACACGCTCCAGCCCCTCCATGTCCTTGTTGTGGTGAGGGGCCCAGAACTGAGCGTGTGTCTGTGTGCCTGAAGCAGTTTTAGACGTGAAGACACGCAACAGCGAAGAGAACAGAACCACTCAGAGTAGCTGTGTAAGCGGCTGTGTACTCACAACTCGTCCTGGATGTTGTCAGTCAGTTTGAAGAGCTGCTCCTGTCCCTCTGCTTGGCTCTCCAGGTAGCGGGGCAGGAGCCCCTGGGGTCCCCTGCAGCACCGGGGCTTCCGCACTCGCTCCGCCTGCGTCCTGCACCGAGAGACACACACAGACATCACCCGGTGCAGCCCCGCCCTCCACTGACACCTGTCAGCACACCCAGTTCTACTCATTTTGAAACACGAGGTGTGACAAAGCCTTCACACATCCCAGGTCTTCACAAACACGGCACGGACATCCTGCAAGACTCGGCTCTGGAAGGTGTGACGTCTACTCATGTATTTCTTTGAGACACAGAACCATACAGTAATAAAAGCAGAAGGATTTTGTCTACAATGAAGGGGCAGTAGCTACATTAGGAGGAAGAACTGACTTAAGCACAGTATAGTGTCTGTAGATTTGGGGCTCCATTTATCAGCAGTTTAACTGATTTGACTGTTTCTTTTTACTGCTCTACAGAAAGTAAGAGTGGAAAAACCTAAAGAGAGCTCACACTGATCAACCTGGAGAGATCTCACACCGATGGACAGTGCCAGGAGACTGCAAACTGAAGGGTTATGGAAATAGGAACATGCAGTTAAATTTAGACAAAAGAAAAATCCTCATTAGTTAGAGTCCCCATAGAAAGGTTTAACATAGCTTACTCTTCTACATGTCTATTAAAAAATGACAATAATGAAGACACACACGTGTGGGCTGACAGCCAGTAGAGGTTGATACTGGCCCAGCACTGCAGAACTGCAGGCTCGGTTCCTCCCTTAGCAGTATTTTGTTAAAAAATAATACTCTGAATTCCTTCAAGCTCCTGGAACGCCCTGCCCCTGAAGAACGGTTACAGGCTGCTGAGCCCTGCTTCATTCCTTATCCCTTCCCAGCAGCATCACTCTGGGGCTGCTCCATGATATTTCACAGCTCTTCCAGGCTACTGCTGTTACAAATTTCCCAGCCAAATGCACCATTTTTGATTAGTGCTCTCCCTTCCCATCCTGTCTCTTTATAAAAAGACCCTGCACAAGGAACTGCCTTCAGCCTTTCCGATCCAGAGACAGGAGAAAAGTCCCACCAAGCATCACCTTTGCTTTTGAAGCTGCCCAGCTGCCCAGTTCAGTCAGACCACTCACCTTCTGGGCTCCGTGTTCTGCAGGTGTTTTCTCTGGAGCCTCATTTCCTTGTCACCATCCCCTCTCAGCAGCCCTGTCCTACACCTGAGGCCTGGGCACCCTTTTAAAATTTGTTTTATTTCACGTTTTTGGCAACCCTGAAAGCAGTGGTTAGAGCTGTGCTGTTAAGCACTGTGGCTCTGGAGCAAGTCACCTCTCCTGCCCCTTGGATTCCTTAGGCACAAGCAGGAGCCACATGCACCAGGTACGTTGTTGTCTTTCTGAACCTGCACCAGAGGTGAACAAACACGTGCCTGCTTTCACCTCTTAGACTCTTACAGAGCAGTAAACAAAAGCGTTTGCCTCCATGAATACAAGATGTTGGGACAGAGTTCCAAAGAAATTAAAGAATTCCAACCAGTGTAATTCACTGCTGCTTGTTCTACCCACTAACTTCCAAAAGCAGGAAAATGGCAAAATATAATTAATCCACGAAGGCCCTATTGGCTGTTAAACCTCTCTGTGGCACCTGCAGCTTCTGTTGACAAGTTCAAAGAGTGACTGTGTGCAGCATAAGGTGGGTTTTAATTAATTAGTGGCCAATTGATAATGTTTTGCTGAGACACTTCCCATCCTGCATTCAGGAAGGTCAGAAGAGAGCAGCAGCACCATGAGGTGGGTTTTACTTGAACCATCCTTCAGACAAACATTCCCTTGTGCCATCCTCTCTTGAGAGTTTTGTAGTACCTTGAGAAGAGGGATCTGAAGAACTGCAAGCAAGACTACCCTAAAACTGGGGATAGAACAGGGCTTTTTAGTCCCACAGACACTGGAATTACAGGGAACACTGGTTTCTAACGTCTGACTTAAAGTGGGTCAGAGAGAAAGCACCAGTATGACAAAGGTATTGGGCACCACACTGGATTTCTGGAACATCTGGCAATTTCCAAGCCGTCGGTTTGGTTGTGGTTGGTTTTAGGTTTTGGTTTTGTTTTTAAATGGAAGAAGCACTTCAGGATACAGGTTCAGTGCTCACTGTGCCCTCCATGCCCAAACATTGATCCTGGTGATAACAGATCATTCCCATCTTGGTGATAAGGCCGGCAGTTCTCCAACCCAGTGCCACTGGGGCTGGGCCTAAACTGCACTGATTTAGTCCATCACCCCCTTGGCAAACTGCTCTGTTTGGTCTACACAGCTAAAAACATTCCACACCACTTGATTTTTTTTAATCTAAAAATTTGTTCTACTGTCTCAAGTTACGTTCTGTAAATAATAAGCAACCCTGGTGAAATCCCCAAAGCTGCAGATTTGTCAAGCGGAGCGGGCGGCGGTGCCCACATCTGGGTTCCATTACCCAGGCACTCAGCAGATCTGCTGATTCCTTTTTAATAAGCACACAAAGGCAATACAAGGCAGGAATGCCCTCACGTCTGCCCGGCACAGCAGGGAATGGTGCTGCTGGATGGAGGCACAGAGGGCTGGGAGAGGGTGTCGGGAGGTTGAGACAAACACTGCGGCCCTGCCCTGCTCTCCCTGCAGCTGCCCCTGCTCACTGGAACCAGTGCAAAGCCTTCACTGGCTGGCGTTTGCTGGGCACTTCACAGAACCCTTGGGATTCAGCTGACCACTTTTGAGACATTAAGTTTTGTACTCAAACACATTGTGAACCTAATGAAGGAAGCGGTCAGGTACTAGTGGCGATAATTACTGACTAACTTAGGCGGAGAAAACTCTCCAAGAGACACCACATGCTTTCCAGAATCACCTGTCCTTGTTCCTTCTCTCCACGTTTGCCCCCATCAGGTTCCCACCCCATGAGGCCTGTAGATGTGATTCCTGCAGAGGTGCATGAATACACAGTGGTTTTGAGAACAACTGTTACTCATGTTTGAGGGTCTCTTGGACCTAAAAAGTCTCTCTGAAGTGTACCCAGACTACCTTGACAAAAACATTAAAAAATAAAATTCAGAAGGCATCAAACCTTGTATATCAACAGATGCTTGTCTGTTAAAACAAACCATTCCACTTCTAAAATGATTTAGAAATTATTTACAAATTTACATCTTTCAGTTTGCTCAGTATCACACCCAGAATAATTATTCACAATAATAAAACTTTAGGAAATGTAGCAACTTCTGAGAAAAACCAACATGGACAAACCCCATGATCAACACAGTAATCACTGGACTTTTCATTTAAAATGTGTATCTGGAGAATTTGTCATCTGAGTAAGAGTACTGGCAACCAGAGATCTGTTCAAAAACCCAACCTGAGCATGGATACCCCAAATCCTGTACAAACAACAAGTGCAAGGAGATGGAATTCTGGCACTTGGAACCAGTATTTAATGGACCAGGCTCTTCACCTGCAGCACCTGCCTGCCACCCAAACCCCACAGCCACAGCCCAGGGTGACCCTGGCCATGGGTGCCCTCCCACGGGATCCTCCAGCCCCAGGGTTCTCCCCCACACTCTCTAGGAACCACTTCCTTCAGCCAGACCCAGTTCTTGCTGCCAAAACTTCCAACAGCTGTCACCAGCAAAGGTGTGTTCCAGGCTCACCACCTCGTCAGCCCAGCCCAGTTAAGCAGTAACTTGCAGGTTCTGCTATAGCTCAAATTCAGTGTTTCCATTGTAAACACATTTTTTTCAGTTTTGCATAAAATTTATTGACAAAAGCCTGTTCTGGGCTGAAGCCTGGCATACTGACTTTCAGCCTGGGAACCATTTTTATCCCCTTGAAATAATTGTAAAACAAACTTAATTCAAACAAAGCAAAATGGCAGGGAATGTAAGACACAATTCAATAGCTGCTGGCATTTTCAAGAAATAATATCAAACTGTTACTTACTTGGCTCTGGAAAACGTCTGCTTCCTAAATACAGGGAGTGCTTTGTTTGAGAAGGCTTCAGTGCATTTCAGATATTAAAAGTGACATAATCTGGTAAGTTAAGGGAGGGATAACCTTTATCTTCTACCATAAAATACACAACTAAAATACCTGATCCACTTGCTGGAGTTCCAGATTGACTTGCACCTGCACCCTTCCGTGAGGATCACCATCCCACGCACGTGATTTCCATGAAATGCACAGCAAGGACAGTGCTTGTGCCACAGCCATGATGGGAGGACTGTGCAAAGCACACTCTGAAGTTCCAGAACCAATTACATGCTGAGCAATGTACGGCTTAAAAATTGAGCTGAAAACTCAGCCATCACAGCAGCAAAGTCCTGATGCTGCAGTCGTGCCTTGGGAACACACGGATAGCAAATGAAAACAAACGTGCCACTTGTGATGGGGTCTGCAGTGCACAGCACACCTCTGCACAGCACTCAAAATCTGCTACTTCCATGATTCTTTCCTCACTGGTGCACTTAACTTTGTTTCATGTGCTGAACCCATGTGGTAAGCAGGAATATTCCCTGAGTTTACTGAGCAAAAGGGGAGAGACAGCAGGATTTTGATGCGCCAGTTCTCAGCGTCTGAGAACATTTAATGCCTTGGGCCTAATTTCAGGAAAACGTAGCAATCTGGATTCCCTGTTCCCTGGTGGTTCTACTGGCACTCTGTTTCAAGGGGTCAGTGCAGTTGCCTCCTGCCCCGTGCTGGAGTTTGGGGTGCAGTTCCCAATTGCCTGATGCCTGATCCCAGAGGTCCGGCACAGCTCTGCCACGGGATTCATTCACCAGTTCCAACACAGACGCTGTTAAGGTGTGTTAGAATGCACACACGGTGCAGTCAGTTGAGTGCTGGATTTGGCATCAGAATGTCTCAGTTAGATGCAAGAATGTGTAAAATCACAAGCCAGACAGCTCCCTGCTGACTGCAGATCTGAGGAAGCTCATATGCGCCGTTTATTCCAGCAAACGCATGGAATATACTGTGCTTGTTAAATGTGTTCCCAAAATGCTAGTTTCAGGCAGAAACATGCAAATAAATGGTGCCTAGGGTTAAAACCTCCCACTTACAGTCAAATCCCTCCTCTTTGGAGGGATCTCCCAGCTCAGATGCTGCAGACCTTTAGCTGACCCGACATGCCTTTAGGAGAGTACAGCGTGCTCAAGGAGCAACTGTTTATCATGGAGGTTGTTCCTGCCAGTTTCATGGAGATAGAGCTTTTCTCCCCCTTCCCTTTTCTTTTGTACACCAAACCAAAGCAAAATTGAGAATTATTTCCTGGGTTTTTGATTGCACATAACCTCATCGGGCTCCAAGCTCAAAAAGATGCGAGATGAGATTAATTAAGACGCCACTTAATTATGACATCCATATTACAAATCCAACATCTGGGTAAGGTGCATGCACGTGCATTGTAGATAAGACTAACACCAGCTGCACTCTGGGCATCAAACTTTGGCCCTCGCCCCACCTCTGCCTTTAACAGCTGTGCAGCAAACCCCACACTGGTTGGAGTACTTTGATATCATCAAGCTTAAGAAGTTGATAAAATGTATAAATGATAAAATATAACGCTGCCATCCCAGCTTTCAATTTTCCTCAGTCTCAGTGATGGACTCATCTGTACTGATCACAGGGGTGACTACAGCTGTCACCTTTGAAGTTTCCTGTCTCACAAACATGATGAAAAATGCTCCCATTCACCCTCTGACTCGATGCAGAAGATGGTTCTTAGCAGGGATTTCCTGCAAACACCTGCCTGAAACCAGGAGCTGAAGAAGCCTTAGTGAAATCAAAGTGCCCAGGGCTGTAACATTGCTGAGCCTCAGGGCACTGTGCAAGGGTTTAAAATATGAAATATTGTCTGCTGCCAGGCAGAGCCTGTAGCAGATGGAGCATCAGTCTTATGTCTGTGCCCACAGAATCCCAGACTGGTTTGGGTTGGAAGGGACCTTAAAGCTCATCCTGTTCCACCTCCTGCCATGGGCAGGGACACCTTCCACTAAACCAAGCTGCCCTGGACACTGCCAGGGATGGGAAATCACATTTATAATGGTTTGATTATAATCACAATTATAATCAAACCCCATCAATGCTGGCCAAGCAATGCCCAGTTGCAGTAAATGCAAATATGGTCACTTTACTTTGAGTGTTAGATACTTCAATCTAACAATCTAACAAAAATGCTTTCCAATTGTATTCCTGCCTTTCTGGGAAAGCAAACCCACTTCGGGGAAGAACAAACCAGGGGTCCTGCCCAGCACCAGGACAGTGACTCTGGCTGTGCATGAAGGACTGTGTCAATCAACTCTGATGACTGGATGTTTCTTCTCTTTCAGACCCTCCTTTTATACTTCTCGGTTTCTACAACTGGGGCTGCAACAGGCATAGCAAAGTGCTTTAGCACAAACCTCACCCAACAAAAAGCTGCTCACAAGCTTTGTTTTGATTTTTAAAGTTTGCAGTTGCAAGAACAATTCAGATCAACTGGCTGTACTTACAAAACTGATAAAGAGCATTCCACATGTTAACAGCAACATTAGGTGAAAAAATTATCTATAAAAATACCAGCCACATGCTAAATGAGGTGACATCAAGGCAATAAATAGCTCCATCTGTATGAAAGAGTTTGCAGAACAACCCAGAAGACGTCTCTGAACAAAAAAGTAACTATGGATAAAGCAGTGCTGAAAAAAGAGTGGGTTGGATTTTTTTTTTGGTTTAAAAAAAAAAGACCAGTTTTACATATTTTTCCGTGCTCACTTTATAAATCTGCTGCACGTTAGAAATCAGGCACACGTGTACGTTCTCCAAGTACAGAAAGTCGAAGGTTTACATTTTAATAGCAAAGTGCCTATTTGTGAATGGCAGCAGTGTATATTACAGGCAGTGTGAGAGGGTTAAACAGGACAGCCTCGACTCTTTATAAACTTTTGCCCTCTGGATATGTACTCATTGGCTGCTGTACAAGACTCGAGCTGTATTACACGCCTTAACGATATGGTTCAACTGTCGGTCAGGCTCGGGGCTGGCGCTGGGCCAGACCGCAATCAATGGGACACAAACCTCCCCCTTTCAGATCATCACGAAGGCTCATATTATCTCCTTTTTGTCGTGCTGGTTAAATTTATGGAGCAGAACCCCGAAGCTGCATTCCTTGGCCTGGGCCGGCCCACGCGGGCCTCCCTTTGTTTGGTACTGTAAGGAGCGTGCTTTGGAGGATTGCGGGGTTGTTAGTTCAGGCACTGACTGTTTGCTCATGACTGAAATGAAAAGAGTTCAGGGGAAGGGCAAAAGGACAGCACAAGTGTAAAACCCCATCCCAGCAGGCCCTGGGCTCCCATCTACCGCTCCGGACTGGGACTGAACACAAAACCTCACGTTCATGACGAAGGGGAAAGGCTGTCTAGTAACAGGTAAACAGCCCGGCCGCACCTGAGCAGCACCTCGGGCTCTCCTGCTTTCAAGCAAGCCTGTCATTGCTACATAAATATGAACCTCGACTAAGCTGGTTTAAAACGCTGCTTACAAGCGGTATTAGTTTTAAAGCAATGCTGTATCTCTCAGTTTGAAAATAAAACCCATCAGTGCAAACAGCCACACAGTTTAGTATTTCCACCACTTTAAACATGTGAAGTAACCTCAGAGAACTTGATATTTAGGGTGTAGCAAGGAATTCTAATAAAACACAAAATGACTGAAAATACAGTATGGAGAGAAGACTTTCGTTTTGTCTAAAATGAGCATTTCCTACATCTTTTTATTTGGTCTGAGGATGGAAAAAGTCCACCTCTGGGTATGCTCAGACACTCTCTACTAAAAGCTTTATTACTGTGGTAAATAAAGGGCACTTCTTGACCCACTTCTGACACCATTCTCATTCCAAATCCAAAACGCAGCACTATTACAGCTACTGAGAAGAAATTAGCTTTATCCTAGCTGAAACCAGGACAAGGTCACAAACCAAGGATGTAAAGAAACCTCTAACACGATCTCAAGGCAAAAGCACCAGGAGTGAAGGCAAACGGACAGACTCTATTCCAAATCTGCATGAGAGAACCAAACACATACACGGAAAACCCCAGGGACTCTCAGTGGTTGTGCAGGAAACAGAGGGTGCCCATGGACTCATTTTTCAGCACAGAAAATATCCATGCTTACCTTCACACTATTAAGACTATTAAGACATTCCCAGGAAGCTGCCCCAGACCTGCTGTACCAGACTTCACCCCTGTGGCACCAGCAGCAGCTGTCTCAGGCCAGGAGGTCACACAGGCACCGCACTGGAGAGCAGCTCCTGCCATTTGTGCCTTAGAAATAAGTAAATAAACAAACCTGGTACTCCTATTGCACTACAACAGTTTCACCTTCCCTGCTATTTTTATGAACTGAAAATCACAGAAAAAGGGCCAGAAGAGATGATGGAAACTCAGAGAATGTGTATTAAAGGCTTCTCAGTCGCGGGGCCCAGGGCCGGCTGTCCCGGTACACTCCAGCAGACACGGCTGGCTTGAATAAAGCTTTTGTTCCTTCCTGGTGTGCAGACGCTCCCAGCTTATCCCACCTCGTTCTGAGCAGGCAGATTTGTAAATAGGAACTTCAAATATTTTATGGCCCAATCTGCAATGACTTTTTAAGTTGGTTCTGCTGATGGTCATGCACGAACATAATTTTTTTCTTTTCCGAAGACTCTCCAATTCTATTCTAGGAGGCACCAATGCAGACTAATTCAATCTGCAGCTCTTAGGTATTGTTTCCACCCAAGGCAAGTGTTACATAGAATACACAAAGACAGTAGCATCCTTCAGCAGAGATGCTGTGATCTAAAAATCACACGTATGCCAGAAAACAGGAAACATGCAAAACAGTAAAAATTGTTCCTTTTTCTTTTCAACCTTTGCATCCTAACACTTTGGCTGAAATAGAAGATAATTAGACAGAACATGCAGGCTCTAGAAATACAAGTATTTCCAGGGGACATTAAACCTTCTCCCTGTCTAGCTGCATTCCTTTGAGTTAACAGCTAAATACTGTGAAGTGGGCACACAAAATAAGAATTCCACTTTGTGAAGCAAATGCTTCATGTCACGCAAAGTTTAAGCAGTAAAATAAATCTGTGGTAAATCCAACAAAGGATTTATCACCTCTTTTCAGAAGGAAGTTCATAATTGCTTCTATTTCTGATGGACTACGCCAGGCCAACGTGACAAGTGTCTTGGATTTAACTGAACTGGAACACATTAGTCACCTACTGCAAACATCTGTGTGTCCCAACAAACTTCCCTATGGCCTTCAGAAGTGTTGCACTGGAAAGTGAGCAAGTTCTGTACCCACAATGTCCATTTTCAGCCAGCTCTCCTTTCAGACCTGGCCAGCCTAATACAACACAACGTGTTTCCCTCACTAACTCGCACCTTTTCCAGACCAGCTGCTGCACACAGTAACATCAAGCTGAATCAGCTTTCTGCTCTGAACCCAGCCTGGGCAGCAGTTTAACAGGATCACTGGATGCAGCACCTTTCACCAGGGATGGAAATGCACCTGCCCTTAGTTGTAAATTATCATGGCACTGGTAAACATTTGGGAGTTGTGGAAGCTACTGCAATGAGAACTCTGCATTCATTCATCCTTTAGAAATTTATTGCTACTAATGAATGGACATCTAAAGAAAAAGACAATTTCACATTCTATGCTCGGGTGACTCCTCAGAAATGCTCACTTCAATGTTTTCCGTTTTCACCATCTGTCCTCCCCTCACAATGTTCCCTCTGTCCCCTGACCAGTCTGAATCCAGGGTATCTTTCTGCCCTCAAACGTCAAGTTAAACACTAATATTTTAGTGGGAAATCCTTCTTAGTCACAGAATAGATGCTGGCATTTAGAATGACAGCCAGTCCCTCACAAAGCCTCCCTGTTTAATGCCAACAGACAGGTCATCACTGCAGAACCCGGCGGCTCCACAGTTTTCTTAAGCCAGGTTTTTGTTCAGTTTAATACATTCTGTCATGGCAAAGCAAAAAGGCTTAAACACAAAAAGTTACACAAGATTTAAGTAAAGGTTTAGCCCTCCCTGTTGGAATTTAAACCATCTACAGCTTCTTTCTTAAATGTAGGGTGCATAAAACCCCAGAGGCACAATGTGAGAGAGCTGCGCTGAACAGCCTCAGCAACTTAAAACCTTGGGCTTGAAAAAGTGTCTTCTTACAAACAGATAAGAGGGTTGTTTTGGGGCTTTCCTATCTCAGACCCTGCTACTCCAAATCTAGCTCATAAGCTCCAGAGACTAATCAATGTAACATATGTAAAGTGTAAGATATGCGTGATAAACATTGCCTGATGCAAGCCCAGAGTTGCCTATTTTTTCCAAAAACCTCCTATTACATAAAAATACTCCTATAAGCAGATGTGAAAGGAACCACATCTATATATTAATGTAGAATTATGCCGCTTCTCTATGTCCAAACACTGTGGTTTTTACTTCCATTCCTTCCAAATAGTTAAACTGAATCAAGTTCAAAAAAGGGGACAATGACAACCAGTTGCAGACAACTGAGTATTCAAAATGTAAATGGTATCCAGTAGTGCACATACCTAGGAAGAGCCTCCTGGAAACATTATTCAGACATACAGTGGGTATTTGTAGTAGTGCACAGAAAAGTGTTAAGAGTTTGGGCACCAATCCCACTCAACCCTCTAAAAATGAAAGGGAGAGGGATGTGTCAATGCAATTTGGATTCTCCAAATCATCTGGACTTTTGCTGGGCACAAGGAATGGACAATGCCTTGTTCTGGAAAGTGTGACATTTTTATACATGAGGCTCTACGATTAAAGACTCTGCAATAAAATATGATTAAGAAAACACTGTGTTTTAGAGGTTCATTTTTCTTATACTGTATCCCGTGGATTAAAAAAAACCCTATGAAAACTACATGCATCATTTCTTCAGTCATGCACAGCAAATCCTGCTTGATTGTGAAGAACACAGCCTGTGCTCCCAAGGAACTGTCCTTCAGCTCCAGGGGGAAGGCAAAGGGAACAAACTGTGAGATACCCAGCCTGGCATCTCACAATAAACAGGAAGAAAAGCCTCCCCCTGTATTTCATTCTCACACAGAGGTACTCAGGCTTGACTCTACTCTCCTTTATTTCTAAAATTGTATAGCTTTGAAAACTTTATTTTTATTTCTTGAAATACTAAGTTTCATTAGCTACTGTCCGAGTACGTGGAGCTCCAGAAGTGCAGTGAAATGCAGGGTGGCAACGCACTCCATCCTCAGCTCTCCTCATTTTGGGCACTCCAGAACAGTCACCACAAGCCTCAACTGCTTGAAGTCCTTCCACAGAGCTTTAAGGGGAAGTTGACCTTCCCCTTTTAGGAAGAGTGAGCATGCAAAGCAATCTTGACAGGATTCCACTCCTAGGCAAACACAGTCACTACTTGAGACTTCTCTGACAAAAAGCCCTACCAGTTTCTTGATGCACAGCATGAGACGTGTGCAAAATAAAATCTGAGTAGAAACAAGAAAAAACCCCAACACATTCTTACAGAGAGCTGCAGAAAACAAAACCATAGTTACAACTAGAAGCCAGAAGTGTCTCATGAAGGAAGAAGCACTCCTTGAATAGAAAAAGGAACAGAGAACTACTTTCTGTTCATTCTAAAGGGCAACGTCATTTATTTAGCAATCATTTTAGGTCTTAGATGGCAGATTATTATATCTTTCTAGTTAAGAAATCAAAATAGTTGAAGTGTGTTTTCAGAAAGAAAATAAGGTCCCAAGATTAATCACCCACACTGAAGAGGAGGAACAGGGCTGCAGTTTGGGGAACTACTTCTCCCACAAGAAAATCCACATTTACTTATGCAATAAGCAAGAGCAGACACTTCAAGAACACTGCCAGGATCTCCTGAACTACAGAAAGCTACCAGTGACAAAATAAAATCTAGCAGAAGAATACTGAGCAGGTGAGACTGGTCACAGAAACAGAAGCATCTACTGAGGTGCTGTAAAATGTGTAGACACAAACCCAGGCTTGCTTAACTACAAAGATCAAGTGACGTGAAACTACATTTGGAGGACAAACTAAGAGGCATGTAGAACCCCACTGAGGACACTGAAGTACTGAAGGACCTGAAGAGGTCAGAAATATGGCAGGAAATTAAATGGGATTCAACCTACGACACTGCAACCTGGTTAATCTGGGGAAAACAATCCAGAACGCAAATATTAAATGACAAGGAGGTATCTGCAAAACAGCAAAATCAAACAAAACATAAAAGAAAACCTCTTGGGGGAAAAACAGCAAGCAGAAAACTGGGCATCAGTTTGCAATGGGATATGGCAGCAAAACCCAGCCAACACAATTCTGGGTGGCTTGCAGAGCACAGCTTGTCCCAGAGCAGGGGCACGACAGGGGGACGGGAACCTGCAGCCAGGGGATTTCAAAGCACCTCCACAAAAGCAGTGGAACAATCTGGACAGCAGCTAATGACAGAAGAATGTAAACCATAAAATCCAGTGGGACAGTGACTGAGCACGGGAGGCTGGGCTGACACTGAGGAAAAGCCCATGGCTACAGCTGTGCAACAGGGACAGGAATGGACAAGCCTGCTCAAAGAAACCAGATTATCATGAAGACCTGTTATCCCACTGGGAAAAAAAAGAAAGGATATGAAGGAAATCACACTGCTCAAGTAATTAATTGATTGCAATGATAAATACATTTTCTCTCTGGCTTCTAGGAAAATCTTAGGAAGGGCTTACCAGGAGAATAACAACATCCCCTTGACCAGAATTGTGGCCCATACATGACTGACATTATTGTAAAGATTCTTACAGTCAGATCAAGTCAGATCAAGCCCAAGGTCAGGGTGGAATCTGGGGCCCATACAGAAGTGTAAAGGTTCAAGTAACATTTATCTGTAAAACCCTGAGAAGCTCATGGCAGTATATTGGCTGAGTTGCTCTTCACACAATTAGGTACATATTTTCTACTTCTCCTTGGTGTCACTGATACTCACGCTCTCAACCTCACTGCTTTTGACCTCACAATGCAGATCACAGCTAACAGAGAGATGGATGCTCAAAGGCCAAAAAAAATTTAATTATAATCACCTGCTTTTGACATTGTGCCAGACTTTGCAACCTCACTGCACATCTCCAAGTGATGAGCAAAGGAACAACTAGTACAGGCTGCTGCTTTCCACGTGAAGAACATTTAAAAGAATCAAATATTTACATAACAATTTTCTGTGACCATTAATGGCTTTCCAATCTCAAACTACTCTTCACTAATAACAGTCTAGTTCACAGAGAGAATTCATCAGAATTTGGGAGTTAATGGAATGATCTCCTTACTTCTAATTTTCACATTGTGACTCAGAAAAGAACACAAACCCTTGCAGCAACAGTCCAAGAATAATCTTAAACTTGCACTGACCTGGCAGAAGCCTGAGAGAAAGCCATAAAGGCAGTTTCCTGCACTACTTGTTAGGTTAGACACATATCTAAATATAAATGTTCTTTACTTGTGCTGCACTAGGACATAAAACACGTTTCTAGGCGAGAGCTCTCCAAGCAGATCCAGAGACATAACAGCTTTCCTGTTTTGAACTGGGCTTTAAGACTTTTGGCAGTATATGACAAATATGGAAATAATCAGAACTGTTGTATGTGACACTGGAGTACTTGGAACACATAAAACCCACTCAATAAAGGTATCAAATCAGGCATTAACTGTTTATAAATTAGATGTATGCTGCTCTGTCATCAACTGCTTTATACTTTCTTCTGCATTAAAATTTAGAAGTATTAAGGCAGCTTTATGATTAGATAATAAGTTAATAAGATTAGCCTTGAAAAAGTCCAGCCTAAAGTCAGATTAAAAAAATATTTTCTTGCCCTTTAAACCAATCACCTTTGAAAGTACCCCCTTAAGGTCTAAAGCCATCGCCTGTGCCTCAGCCATACTGCTCTGGCTCCATGCTCCCAACACATGGTGTGTGCCAGCTGCAGGAGTTCCAACACAAATCAACACATTTGAAGACAAAAAAGACTCATGTCCACGTAGCCTGATCACAGGAACACAGGCTGCAGTGTGTTCCATTCCATTCAGGAACTTTGCTGGAACTGGCCCATGTCTTTTAGGAAAGCCAACAACCTCAACTAAAATTCTCCATCCCACTCAAACCCAATCCAATGGTTAAAGTCAAGCAGACGAAATTCAGAGCTTTTTTTAAAATTCAACCATGTAATTAGAGAATTGCAAGAGGCCTATAATTTACAGTTACGTATCCTGCTATTTAAATGCAACTGCAATTAACTGGCTGAGTCAGCTTTGCAGCAGCACCGGGAGCGTGCACAGGGTGAGGCCAAACAGCTCTTGCCGTGCTCATGAACTCTGCCTTCAGGTGTTCAAACCCACACTGGAGATCAGCTCCTGCCATGCCTATCCAGTCACATCCATCAGGGAAGGCTGCTTTTGTGTGCTGAGCTGGGAAGAGGCTCCACAGCCCAGCAGGCTCCAACTGGAGCCAGCAGCTTGGGCTTGGAATGCTGTTCTCCTCAGATTCCAAACCACACATACTTGAGCAGTTACAAATGTGGGGGACAGTGGCAGCCTAGAACATGGACAAACCCTTTGTCCTGTGGGGGTTTTTAAAGCCCCAAAGGAGCAATTTGGCTCCTTCATTACATAATCACATAAAAACCCCATGCCAAACAAAACATGAATGCAAGGCTATTTGCAGATGGAGGTGGGATTTTAAAGGTTTTCTCCCCACTCTTACACTATCTACATATTCTCAAGTAAATTTGTTTAGCTAAAAGAAGTTTTGATCAGATTTTTGTAGTCTGCAGAACTGCAGTAATTCAGCAACCTTGAGAAAGCCTGGGGCTTTTCTCCCATTTTTTTCCCTTTCTTCTTATAGATTATTGGGTCAGAAACTTGACAGAGTGTGTGTAGACACTAAAATCATTTCACAGTGCTCGTCCATGACAACAGTATTTCAGAACCTAGTGGAAGCAAAAACATGGTTCAGCTCATCTGTCTTAACCTCTTCTCCTAATTGACAGTTAACAAGGTAAAGGGAAGACTGCCCCAAAGAAAACACAAGCCCGAGATCAGGCTGGCTGAAGACCCTCTCACCCTCTCTCTCCCAGCTGTTGTCCAGTTTGGCAACTGTTGATAACAGCTCCTGTGTAGGGGCTGTATCTCATGGAAGTATGTCAGAACATGAATTTCAAGAATATGTTTATCTTGAAACAAACTATAATAGACCCACGGCTCAGCAGGAAATCCAGCTAACAGCACAGGCAGGTGTGCTTCTCCCCACCATGACAAAAATCAGTCAGTCTGTACAGGCACAAAATTAAGAAACGTACAACTGAAACACTAGATGTGTTTTCTCAGGGACGGGCTTAGGAGTTCTCGTTTAATTTTGTGTATGCAAATGTACTTACCAAATTGTAATACTTGACCTCTTGGTTTTACAAATCAGGGTGAGTACCAAATATGTAAGACACACATGTACACTCTTCCATTTTCAGAACAAAGCCCACCTAAGGTCATTCTTCAGGCTTCCTGCACCTCACTCACACTTCATCAAACCTATTGTTCTTTACTGAAACCCTGATGTAGACCCTTCAGAATTCCAAGAGTGGCATAATAAAACACAGGAAATGGAAAAAACAAATGGGAAGACAAAACAAGCAGAAAACCCAATGTTTTGCAAACATATTTCTCCAAACTTTCTGACAATAAATGCTACTTAGGGTTTTCTTTCACTTCTTCAGCACACAGGTCTCACATACAGAGAGACTTCCTGACAACAGGACTTCCTGACACAGTATTATCATATAAAGCAAACTCTTGGCCACAAAGAGCACAAAGTCATCCCCTTTTGTGAGAACTTTGTACAAAATGAAAATGAGAAGATAGCTACACTGTAATGTTGACAGAACTCTTCAAACCTTTGAAGAGCTGTTTTTCTACAGCTAAATGGAAGCTGGAGGTAGAGCAGGGAGAACAACTCCTTCATTTCAACTCTGCATGAGGATTCCATAGTAGAAGTTTAATCTTACTACAAAGAGCCTTTCTAAAAATTGTGCTTTATCTAATGCTATAGCTTAGTAGTTCCTATGTTACATTGCAGCTTTACGTGCAAATTTCACTCTTGTTGAAGTACCAACAAATGCCATGTATTAAACCAAAAGCAAATTGAATGAAATGGGCTGGTAACAGCTCATGTTAACTTAGATTAAATTACTGTTGCTTTGCCTAAGGAAAGACAATCAGTTCAGAAGCTGCAGCAGGTGTTCATACACAGTTTGATGGTATTATTGATCAGAAATACCAGCTGGTGGCTGACCTGGGGCCGCTCAGAGTGGCAGTGTCCCTCACGGCCTGCGCGGTTTCCGAGGCGAAGTCCAGCGCTCCGGCCACGGGTTTGGTGACGGTGCCCACCAGCCCCTTCCCGAGGCCGGATATGAAACCACTGACCCCTCCTTCTGTCTTCACACCTTCCACTGTCGAGGTTATGACACTTGTCAATCCTCCAATGATACCTGGCAAAGACAACAGCAGCAGAGAAAGCCAGAATTATTGCCTCTAAAACTTACAGACCCTCGTCCCACCTTGCTCTCTGCCTACATGGTTTATTGTGCCTTTGATTTAATAGACAAACTGCTTCAAACCAAACTATATTAACCAAAAACTTTATACTTTGTATATGCAGTGTACACGTGCATATGTACAGGCCATAATATCCCATAGAAAAAGATTTAATTCATCACTAAATATGTGTATTTTAAAAATATTTCTCTACTGGTTCATTTCCAGTTGTACTTACACGAAGAGTCCTCATCTATTGCACAGGTGAAGTGATTACTTAGGATGTGACAAAGTTCTATCACTACAAAAGCTGATACAATTTGAGAGAAAACAGCAGAGTGCATTTCTCCACTGGAAAAAGTCAATTATTTTAAACTGCTACTTTAAGTGTCTTTAAAGTCAGTTTAAGTGACTTTAACTGTGATGCTGCTGACAGACATTTCATGCACATTTCCCTTCCCAAGAACCTCAGTGCTCTGAGAAACCAAGCACCTACTGAGGCTTCAAAAGACTTGGAACAGTTGATATTGTCTGAGAACACACTTCAGAGATTTCACATCTCCATGACTGAAGTACCAGTTTTTAGTGCCCTGGCTCAAGCACTCACCTGCTCAGCTTCCAGCAGCCAAGGGCTCCTTTGAGATCTGTAACTCAAGTACAGACCAGGCAGCATCTCAACAGCCAAACTCAAGAAGCACGAAGTATTTAAATCCCTCCTCTTGAGTAACTATAGTTTATGATTAAATGCTGTCTGTTGAAATGTCCTAATTAGCAGTTCTTTTCTTTTTTCAAAAAATTGAATGGGAAGCATTTAAAAATGCCACAGACTTCAAAACTAGAACATTCACGCTAATTACCGGATAATACAACACACTGAAGTGCTTTTATAAGGGACTTTTCAGCAAAGACTGACACATGTGGGCTTTCCTGTGTTTCTACCAATAGAATTTATGTCAGACTGTACAGCACATTGATGTGAGAGGAACATCTTTTGATCTACAGTGTCTCTTTATGACCAAAGCAAAAGGAGTTTTCTCAGCATAAAAAAGATCCTCTTTTCTCAGCATAAAAAAGATCCTCTTTTAGCCAAATCAGCTTTGCACAGGCTGCAACAGTAACACTGAGAGAATAACATTTAAACAAACGGAGTCAAGATGATGCAAAATATAAATATTTGATTTAAACTTGGCTTGTATTGATTTAACCTTCTTCAACAGATAAATCATGAACTAAATTGATGTGAGGTTCTGGCCAAACTAAAACTAGTTCACTGCTTTTTACACAAATTCATGTCTCTGGTTCTTAGTACACTGAAAAAACCCACAAAATAACCCAACTGGTGAAATGTTACTTTAAACTGATGTACTGATTCCAAGGAAACTCAGGTTTCTGGAACCCTAAACTCATGTGCTGATTCCAAGGAAATTCAGGTTTCTGGAACCAAGAGCAAACATAAGAAAGCTACCATCCAGATATACTAATTTTTTATTTTAATGTCTGGCCCTCAAAAAACCTGTTTGTGTGGGTATTTCATGCCTCTAGAAAGACACTGATGTTTTGGATGAACCTTTTTCTTGCAATTTCATTTTAATTTGCGAAAAAAGTTTTTACTTCCAGTTACATGTGAAAAGCCCTGATTATTAAATGTAGTTTCTGTTCATTTGAAAACCACACAGTGCTCCCACCCTGACCTGCCTGAAATTCAAACATAAAGCCTCTGATAGCTCCACTGCCCTGGCTTCCAGTGATCACCCAGCAGTAACACCAGCTGTTCTGTGCCATCTGATCATCCCTTTCAGAAGAGGGATGAGTTAAAATGACAGCTCAGGGCTATTACCATGTGCAAGTCCATGGATTCCAGCCACGAGGTGCTCCCCACTAGTTGCAGCGTGGTATCGGATGTATTCCCGCTCCGTCTGATGTCTGTTATCCATGGTCTTCCCCAAACCATCTGACAAGGTCCCAGCAAACTGCAAGAGAAGAATCTTTTCTGTTACTAAAAGAACAGAAGCTGTTTCTCCTAAGTAGATTCACTGCAGAAAACTTCTAGATCCGACCTGTGAAATGCACATTTATACAACTCACTTTGATACATGAACAGAATCTGTCCAGTTCCTTTTGCCGTGGAGAAAGGTCAGACCTGTGCAACTGAAATCCTGAGGTGCCCAGGACAAGGAGCTGCCCAGCTACTGCAGTCAAGCCAAAACAAACCAAGTCTGTGAAAGATGTACCAAAAGCAATGCCAGTGACCCAAGTGCAACCTCTCAAAACCTCACAGGAATGTTATTTAGATACAAAGATTTTCCTCTGCAAAACTATGTGAAAAGCTTCGAGGCAAATATGCCTGTCATGAAACGAAAACATTTTTAAGAGTTAATTAAATTCTTTTCAGTAACACAAGGTAGAAGTGGCTGTGCTGTGGAACGAGTGGGAGCCAGGCCACGCTCAGGGAAGCACGTGAGGAGATCCCTGATAGGATTCCCAGCTGTGCTGGGACACGTCCACAGGTACCGCACACTGCAAACCAAAAGCCCAGGTGGGAACCCTAAGCGTGTGTGTGGAACGTTTTGACTCCTTACTTACCTTGAACGGTGTGGGGGAGGCCTTGAGACATGCTCACAGATAGAAGGGAACATTACATCCAAGCAGGATTTGTTCTGACAACTCTGACCATTGCTGGGCATGAGTCAGTAAAAAAGCACCAAATAAAAATGATCTATTGTGATCTGCTGACCTTTAGTCTGATGTAATCAGACAGAAACCAGAAGCTTGGTGGAAGGAGGGAGGCAAGAAAAGAAGACAGAAAAACTGAAACATTGCCTCGTATTCAGGATATTATTATAGGAAAGGGCTCCTACCAGGAATTTTCCTGGAATAACCTCCAAAAGCTATCTGGTTTTTGATTATGTGTAGTTGGACAACTCCTGTACCACTCTCAACTACTATCAGCATTCTTATCTCCTTTCAATAAATGAACAAACTTCATCCTTTCTGCCCTCATGGAAGGAAAGGTCATTCAAAGCTTTGTTGTGTCTTTGGCTGGGGCTGGGGAATGTACCAGGTGCCACAGGAATGTCAGAGATACTCAGGGTGGTGAAGTCACCGCTGCCCTGCATGGCCACAGCTCCTCCAGGACAAGGCCTTCATTGTGTAAGGACCTGCCCTGGTCTCATGGACCATCTCCTCTGCACCCACAGCAGTTATGGTAAAACCCCTCTGTGGTTCAGGTGTGCACCAGGGGAACCTGAGACCTGGTGTGAAACCCTGATACACTAAAGATTAAAAAAGAACTGGACAAACAGTTCATTTATGTGCCCAAGGCCACGATGAAGTTTCCCTCCTTTTCCTGCCATTTCTTCCAAGGCTGTGTTTCTTTTTCACTAATTACACAATGTCCCAGTCTGAAATACTCCTTTCCAGCTTAAAGACAAACCAGTCCAGTGGCTCCAATTATCTAAACAAGTAGAGTTTAACAACAGGGATGAAATTAAATCCCATGACCTTTCTTGTGCCTTGATCATATGGACACTAAACAGAACATAGTGATCAAGGGCTGAGTTACTTCTGACCTCGTTGTGAACTTAATGTAATGTTGTTTTTTTTTTTTAAATTAGCCTAGAAATACAAACCAACCTGAAGCTATCTATGAACTGTGTTTAAGGTTAGGTTTTTTTCTGGAAAAAGACTTTGTTTATGAGGACTAGAGTAGTTGCTATAAAAACTGAAAGGCTCAATAGGCTTTCAAAATTCAAATCGCATTACAGAATCTCTCAAGACCTGAAAATGATTTTTCAAGAACACATTTTGTGAGTTACATTAGTGCAACACTGGACAATCAGCCAGCAGGAACAAACCAATTTATTAATATAGATGAGAATTAGAAATATCTCTTTACAGCTTTGCCTCCCCTGTATCTACACTATCCAGCTCTGCTACTCCCACTTCTTGCAAATACAATCCAGTCTTTCCTCCAATTTCCCTTCCTCTGGAAGCAGAGTCTGACACCTAATTGCCAATAACAATTCTGTTTATGTGTAGACAGAATTTTAATGTAATAGTGTATTATTCATAGTAAGGAGGAAAAAGGAAAAAATCTCATGCACATAGTTTAAAAGTCAAACTCTCCATTAGCTGTAAACCCAAAGTTAAACAGGGACATTTCTGTTTGTATTATTTAGAAAATAGCACTGAATTACAGATGTAAACAAAAGAATTTAAGGATTTTAATGTACCAAAAGCACCATGAAATGTTTCCATTTTGCCCTGACTCAGGTGACAAAATCTGAACTCAACACACATTAATTACAAAACATGAACTTCATGTTGAATTACTTTTTGACACGGCTCCTCCTCCCCCCTCCCCGGGGACTGTTTGTTTTCTGGCCTCATTTAACACAGACTGAAGCCAAACTTTTGTCACCATCTGCACCATTTGTACCCAAACCCGGGGGTTTCCTCGCTGAGCACAGTGAGTGGGGTGCCTCCTGAGCCACTTCCAGCTGGGACCAGCCCTCTCCTGCTCTGCAGTGCAGCCTTTGCCAATTAGAGGTGAAACGCCAGGAAGATAAAACAAGGGGATGTTCCACAGGCACTACCCAGGGATGGGAAGGGATGGGCAAGAGGACAACTCACCATTTCTGTGTGAGGTTTAGACTCTTATGTGAACACAGATCCAGGCTGTGGTGTCAGAGTTATCCTAACTCCTGATCTGAACCACACCTTCATCTGTCCATATCACCCACTACAGGTAACACCACCTGAGTGAAATAACTGCGGCGGAACACAACTTGGACACTTCTTTTTAACTTTTCTGTGCACCTCAGAAATACTTTCCCTGAAATGGTTTCTGAAGCCCATTCCAACAAACAGGATTGTATCTACTAATACAATATGGAAAATTAAAGATTTCTAATACAAAAAACCCCCAACCATCCAAACACTTCTCTAACACCTCCTGCCCAGTCTATGTAGGTTACAATCACTGTATTGAGAACAAGGTCCTCAGCAGTGGCAATTCACTTCAGGATCAAAAACCTAAGCAAGCATAAGAAATTTAAGCAGTTTAAGTCCAGCTTAAACTCTGAAGGGAGGTTTGAACAAGTTAAAGCACAAAAGCAGACTTGCCTTTCCCTCCCGCCCCGCACGTGCCTTGCTTTTAGATGTCTCCTTTGGGAAGTGCAGTATCAGCTGCTGAGGCTGAGGTTTTAAGACTTGTGGAAGAGCAGAGATGGTGCCTTATTGAGCTGTTAACCCACTCACACAGAAAACAGGCTCCAGATAAACAAGGGTGACACCAAAAGTGCGACCCACCCTTGTCTTCCTCAGCTTTTGTTAATAAGGTGTGACCTGATAACTTCAAAGCCTACTCAAGACCATGTAAATGCCAACACAACTAAACACAACAGTCTGTGGAAAAAACATGAAACTAATCAAGGGACTTCTAAAAACCAGCTCCCTCTTCTCTACCCTAATTTTCATAATGAGTTCTTTGTCTACTTCCTGATGAAAAAAAGATATTAAGTCACGTGGTCTTTTATCTCTGTATTTTCCCCATTTCAGATATCTTTTGCCTTGAAACAGAACTGGAACACAACACATTAGTCTCAGCTAAGTGAAGTTACCTGCTTCCAGACCAAAAGGCTCCCAGTGTTTCTGGATGAAGGCAGTCTGCCCGAGGCACACACAGAAGTGGGTACTTTACTTGTCAATCTGGCATCTCCAAATAGAGGGAAATAGGAGCCTTCCAGATGACTGATTAGAAGTTCTGTCATTGCTGTCAGGTACTTAAAATATTTCAGTATCAAAATATCATCAGAATGCGTTGTTTAATGCTTTGCCTTATCCATTCAGCCTGGACAGAAGGAGAACTCCTCCAAAAAGCCCCAGGCAGCTGAGCATTCATCCACCTGCAATCACAGATATCCTCTGTCTCCTCCGACCCTTTCTGTCCCCAAAGCAGATGGTTCTTCCTGCATTTTCCTTCTACAGGGGGACACTGACCTTTTCTTCCAGGTCTACACTCTAAAGGCACTTGGACCCCTGGTTTTCACCCCACACAGGTTCACGTATGATGTGAAGCTGCTGACTGGTAACACACTGCAAGCACAAAACATCCCCCACTGCACTTAAGCCGATGTGGTGCAACACAAACTGATCCTCCTGAGGAAGGTGAAATGTGACATTTTCCTCCAAATTCCAGGACATTACGCTACTGTGCACACCACCTTTGGAAGAGCATGCAAACCACTCTCAGCACTTCACAATTACTGAAGCCTGGGGCATGCTGGGCTCAGCCTCCTCTTCTGCAGACTCAAGTAATCATTTCTTGTTTTACATTCACAGTGCCACCAATCAATATTAACTATACACCAAGATCTGCAAAAGCAGATGAAATAGTATTGGTAAAAGGAACTCATTTATTAATGTTTTGTGTTATTTGGTGTGTTTGTTTTTATTTTTAAAGGCACAATAATTAAGGAAGTTTTGCCACAAAAACCTTTTACCACTGACTACATATCCCTTGCTGTTTCAAGCAATAGAAGAAAAACAAAACCACCCATAAACCGTGTTTGTGAACCAAAGCTGGTGCCAAACAATAAGGCTTATGGGGCACAAGAAGAATTCAAAGCAAATGAAAACTCGACTTTGGACTGCTTGTTCCCTCTAAGCCAGATGCATGAAGCACACAGCATGGAAATAAGGTTTAAGTAATCTTTTAAAGTCTTTTTAAGCTCTTGGCACTGCCTGGTTCTCTAAGGACATCCCAAAAGGATAAATACACAATTATGACCGGAGTCCAAACATTCCATTGTAATTCTAGCATCAGAGAATGGTACATTTACAAATATTATTGACTGAGCAAAGCAGAACATTCCAAGATGGAATGTTAAGGGAGAAAGTGATGAAATTAAATATAGATCAGTTGCAACTTCTGTGCAAACCTCACAATGAACTGCATTACATTAGAAATCATAGGGTTTATTTGGTTCTCATCTTTGCTTTGCAGAACTCCTTTTAGAGGAGATTCAATCCCTCATGGTCACTTGCCTTGTAGCACCATGATTAAAAATCACCTTTACTTCCTACAACTCTACAACCTGTTAAATGTATTTGAGAGAAGCCAATTTTTATGCTGACGTCTGTCAGTAAATTACAACAGTTCAAAATTAAGCACTTATTTGGTTATATGAAGGCAAAAATCTTCAGTGTACATGTTCTAGGCTAAGGAGACATATATACATGCTGTTACGATTTGTGGTTAAAAAGGAACTTTTAGAGCAGTTAGCCATCCTCAAATCTTGCTGCTATTCTTTGGAAAAAAAATCAAAAAGCCATGCAGGATTACTGGATATACACAAGGACTGGGTGCAGTGGGACAGATAAAGTTGTCTAGTAAATTCTGCAGCCTAAGTTTCCTCGGTTTTACTGCAATGTCTCAGGATTGATATGTAATATATTTCTGTGACCTACCATAAAAATAACTTTTAGAGCAGCTTCTTTGCTCATCAATACATGCGCTGTTATAGAGTGGAAGCAGGGCATATTTAATTTTACAGGCTGGATACCACCAAGCACAGACAACAAACACACCTTCCTCTTTTCCTATCACTGTGGTCAATGGTGTGTTATACTGGGACTAAAAAGTGAAATGCTTGTATTTGAAAACACAGCAGGTGTTTATCTGTCAGGTTTCAAAGGCCAACTGGTCTGAAGCTGTTCCACAAAATACTTTTGCCATGGCTTTAGTCAGTCTCTTAAGAATTACCTGGGATATTTTAGCAGGAAAGTTTGTGAATTCAGTAAAATTTCTATGCTCTAGACTTTCACACTCTGCTTTACACATCAGGACAGACTCAACCGTTCAATCCACTCCTAACCAGAAAGAACACTTCAGGCTGCGCCCCCAAGGCATTTATGACCCAGCCAAGCCGTGCAGAGAGAAACGAGTCCTGGCACTCTGAACAGCACCGACACACTCTTAATTTAGAAAATACTAAATCAGCAAAAAGCGATAATCAGCTTCTCATTTTCAGAGCAACATAAACTTTGACCCTCTCCAAATTACTGACAACCATGAGGAGCCGACGGCTTTTCCCACTGAACAAACACGTTCCTTGAGATTCCCTGCAGCATTCCCCACCCCTATTTATGTCATATGCCCCAAGTAAAGGCGCTTTAATTAGCTCACATCCCATCGTTAACCGAGCTCCCTAATGCATGCTGACAAGGGCTGCTGGCGGAGCGGGAGCCCCCCGATGGGAGGCTGTGAGGGGCCTGATTAGCCGGCCGTCCCCGGGGAGCCCCCTGCTCCCACCCCGCCGTGCCCCGGGAGCTGGGTCGCTTCCCTCCGGGACCGCCTGGGAAGCCGCACCAGCAGGTGCCCGCTGGCAATAGTTTTGTGTTACAGGGCTGAATGAGTGATCCCTGCAGGAACCGCCGGCTGTTTTCACAGACACAGAAGGCAGTCAAAAGTCCACAGCATGAACTTGGAATGACCCCAATTGCAGAGTCACTGGCGGGTTCATCTGGAGGACAACTGTGCTTTATTAAACAACTAATACTCTTAACAGATAATTCCCCTCCCCCCTGCCTTAACTCTTACCGAGCTTGAAGGTCTTCATGTTTGTTTGTTTTTTGGGAATGGAATTATTTGCCCTCCTTCACCCCCTTCCTTAAACCCCTCCATATACCGAAAAATGGAGAAAAATCCTGAAGAGATCCAGTGCCTTGAGTTAACAGGTAACAACAACGTACTCAGAGGGGGCACCTTAGCTTTGGTTTTTAACATCATCTTTACCAGATCTGTTGACTTTGATTTCCAAGGGCATTTCCATCCCCACTAACTCCAGCACTCAGGCTCCTTCCAGCCAGTTTCTTTTTCTGCCATGATAACCTGTGGCCAAGTTTGAGATCTGAAAGAACCTCCTATTTAAAAACCAACAGGTTTTCCATGTTCTACTAGGTATTTTGAAGGAAACCTGATGCAAGCACATTAATTGGACTTGCCATCGTGTGTGTGTGTAAATACTGGACAACTCTGTGAGGTATTTGGATCAGGAGGCTTTTGGAGCTCTTGGTACAGCTTGGCCATCTCCCCTGGACGTAGAAACACCATTTTCACTCCTCATGGATACACAGCTGAGGAACTTCAAGTTTAAGTCTGTACTGTTTAACATTTTCTACACAACTCTATAAATACACAGTAGGGAGGTGCAGTCAGCCATTTGTCAAGACTGAAAAGATGAATTTCAAACCCACACCCCATTTTTTCTCCTTCAGATGCTAGTGGTGATATATGGGATAGATGTGCCTGTCCTCATGACATGTAACCACTCAAAACCTGAAGTTAAAAACCAAATTTCATTTCATCTCTATGATAAATGCTTATTTACAGTGTCATAGTTCATGACTTGGCAACTCTTTGCATACCTCATTTTTAATTCTCTTTTGCTCACTGAATTCTCCAATGAGTCAGCAAAACAGGAACATTGCATTTTGTTTTCCAGGAAAATCAGCTGGTAAACCCCTTCAAAATGAAGTTCTAGAGCAGGCATAAAACTTAAAGCTCTCTAATCCCTCTTTTTTTCAATTGTCAAATGGTCACCTGTACATTCCTCTACCCAGCTGAGCATCTCCCTGTGCGCAGTTGCTGCGTTGTTGCAGGATTCTCATTATCAGCTGTGCAATTTCTCCTGGATAAGGGTCATTCAAAGCTGCCACCAATGTGTCAGGTTGATTCTGAATGGGCACATTTAGGGCATCAAGTCCATGCCAAACCAGTCCCTCCCACAGAACATACCACCATTTCTGTTTGATCTACCCATGCCCACTTCTCCACAGAAAAACACACTGGAGTAAAGGGTATTCACTTTGTGCAAGAAGCTTTGTAAAAGAAAGGCTGATCTTAACCCAAATTGTGAAGAAAACGTTCAACATGGATGCTGGCCACACACATTTTACCCCATGGTACAAAGGAAAGCCAGGAAGAACAAAATAATACTTCAGACTTCTCCAAGATGATCCTTTATCCCAAAACCTCTTTCAGAGATACTGAGTACAGATACCAGATGTTCTGCACATTAAAACTGACACTTCCCACGGCTTTTGATTGCCATTAATTGGCCATAAAATTTGCTGTCTTTTCAAACGGGCAGGAAATGGGGAAATGGCCTCATCTATAATGTTCCTCCCAGTACTCAACATTTCTGCCTGGGAATTTCAATTGCTTTCCATCCCATAATCTGCACATTTTGAAACAGATTCTCACTGCTCAGCACTCGAACCTGCACATGAGCTACTCATCTCTGGATGAAATGCAAGTTAAACTGAAGATGATCTGCAGTGCCACCTGGACAGGCTGCAGGAGCCCCTACTCAACACTGGGGAAGAAACAAGGAGAAAAATCTGAAGATTACACTGAGGAAAACACAGAAAAAGCGACATTTGACTTAAGTCACTTGTGGAATAGAAAAAATATGGCAATTCCTGCTAAATCCCACAGCTCCAACACCTCAATTGCCTTTTGTGAAGGATGACTGTCAGCTTTCCTGAAGGAAAACCCAAATTTATCTGTAAAGTTGCCCAGAAAGATGACATGTATTCCAGGTTTCCTCACTTTTATCCAGTGACACTGACAGTAACCTCACACATTCTGCTCTGAGGGGTTCAGGAGAAGAGCAGGGAATCAAACAAAAATGGTGAAAATACAGAATGTAGAAAACTCAGAACCCAAACACCACCATGATCTTGCTACAATATCAGTTAATGATTCTGTTTAAGACCCTTTTGAGGAAAACACCACCACCTATTTCTTGCTAAGGCTTCATACACAAAGAATTTGTTAGAAGTTCCCTGCCACCAAGATATGATTTTATTTTCAGCCACTTCCTTGGCATTTTGAGCTAATGTTGAGCTAGAGCTGAACCACAGTGACTCCAAAGATGGGAGAAAGCCAGTTGTTCTTGTTTCTGAATGGTATCAAAGAGAAGTGGTTGGTTACATGAATTAAGAAACTTTAAACAAAAGGGAATCACAGCTTTGTTTAAGAAACCTTTCTGTGTGTTTCTGGGTAGAACCTGCTCAAAGTGCATCTTCGTTCTGTGCTCTGCTATAGCCACTTCTCATCTTATTTACTGCCAGCTTTGTTAAAGTTAACATTCATGCAACACTTGTTCAAGATTTGTTTTTAAATAATCCCTTTATTACTTCATTTTCCATTCAGTTACCTTTATTTTCCTGTCACTGTCAACCACTTGAGATTCTGCTTTGATTTATCTTACAAGGAGGGTTAAAACTCCCATTTCCCTTCATGTTGCTTTCATGCTCCTGTTGTACAAATGCCTCATGTCAAACACTCACCCGGAGCAGTATTTGCATCCTTACTAGTCTTAAAATTTTCTTACCTGGTTCCAACACCTCACCTCTTTTCCTATCTCTGTTAAGCACTTAAGCACCTCTGCTACCACTCTGAACTCAGTTAAAATAAACAGACAGAATGAAAAGTCCAGGGCGGGAAAGTTCATTTGTGCCTCTTCATCAGCCATAAAAGAAAACAAACACCCAAATGCAATTTGTTGCAACTCTCCTCTAAGGAAGTTTTGGCATCTCAGTGGCTTGCTCCTGGAAGGAAGCCTGCCTCCTAGAACCCTGCACGCTTCCCAAAAATCTAACAAAGAAATGAAACTGTGGCTGACGGTTTACCTTTCCTTAAAAAGCCTAATTAAATTTCTCACTGGAAACTTCAAAGTTCAATATGAGAATTAAGCTCTTTCACAAAGTTCATTATATGCTTTTTCTCAAGAGGAAGGGAGGGACACAACAATAACTTCCATTCTATATCCAGAAACTAAGCCTAATCTCAGTCACAACAGTTACACTACTATGTCCTCATAATTCATAGAAGGTAACAGAATTCCTTGTAGGAATAGAAAGAAATCAGACAAATTAAATATAGTATTGACAAGCTGATGAATCTTTTCAATCCTTTATCACCAGGAATTTCACCATGTCAGCACAACACCTATTTGCCAGTAATAGAGACAACCACACTTAATTTTCCAACTGGAGAACACAAGCTACAGAACAGTTTTGTTCAGCTGCTATTTCAGAGTTCAATATTAATTTCCAATTGACACACATCTGAAACAGGAACAATTTAGGATTTAGTTCTATCATGCCTAACGGGGGAAATTAAAAAAGTGTGGATGCCAAGAATGTGAGACATTTCTATGCATATGGCAACTATAGAAGGCTCCATTCAGAGGGAATGAAATTCCCTCAGGTGTCTATATTTAGGATCAAAGAACTTTTTAAAATACAGAACTTGGAGTCTCCAAGGGATAAAAACTACAAAACTGTCTGTAGTGAACTTTATTTAACCTAAGGTTTTGTGCCAATTTAAATACACTGCAGCTCTGCACTTGAAAGAAGGCATTACCCACTGCGTGCTCTGAAATGCATGGAAAAGCCATTACAGGGATAATCAGCACAACTATAAAATAGGAAAGCAATAAAATGACAAAACCAGATACAACTCCAATAGCTTACTTCTCCATTCAGTTGTGCAGTGTTACTTTTAAAGCAATGATTATAGCATTACCCTCTGTTTATCTATCTACTCACACCTTAATAGCTAACTCATCTTAAAATCTAGGATAGATTTTTATTTTAGACACTTCGTAAGTCAGGTACTCAAACAACCAAAATGGAGATTTCTCCCAGCCCTCAGTGCCTGTGCAAGACGCAGACTCCTCTGGTTTTGGCTGCTTTAGTTACCAGCTCCACAGAACAAGCTGCAAAGACAAAGACCCTCTGTGGCACAGCTGAACCAGGTGAAAATTTATGCAGTGAAAATGTATTTTAAAATACCTTCCCAGAGAGCTGAGAGCAAGATGAAAATGACTATTGTTTCAGTCCTGTTTCTCTTGACTAATGCAAATTATTTTTTCTCTCCACATTATTTTCTTTACCAATACTTTACATATTCTAAACATGCTCATAAGGCATATATAAGGTAGAACAGAAAGCAAAGGTCTGTGCTGTACCACATAGATAATACATCATGAACTGTACTTGCAATGCCAATTTTTTTATCATATGGACATTCCTGGCTTAGTTTTCCAGCAAATTGAAATGCCTGAAAGCAGGCACATAACAAAGAATTCAACCTGACTCTTTGAGCCCTTTTCACCACTGTCTTCTATGTAGAAGAATCAAGATTCAACCTTTGGAAGGAGGATTCATCAAGGAGCTCTATAATGTACTACTAGGTCTTCTCAAATTATATAATTCTCTCCTTGTTCTGAAAGGACAAATGCATAAGCCATATAAAAAGCTTTGAAAAGGGAACTGTGTGAGACTTGCATAACAGAGGCATTTCGGATATATCAAGGGGAAATAAAAAAATACCTGGCAAGACAGATAAAAAGTACACGGGGTGATTTTCAAAGGTATAAATGGGAAGCAGGCACTCAGCTCCCGTTGAATTTTGAAAGGAGTTCAGCATCCAACTGCCCTTCTGCCTTTGAAAATCTTCCTTCACAAACCCCTTGGTTACAAATGACTCCAAAGTTCAAAGAATGACCTTGCCCTTGTGGGAAACAGAGGAAGGCTCGTGCCTTTTAAAGGAAGATTTATGAGGCTGTTGCTGCAGATGTGACTGCGATGAGGAAACAACACTTTATGGAAAGGAAACTCTAAAGAAACATACTCTATTGGGTGGAGTGGATGGGTCACCAGAGACCACAACCACAAGGAGAAAGCATGGACAAAAGTACTGGATTGCAGATGGATACAGCTGCCTTCCAGAAGCTCAGCAAGTCTTCCACCAGACTGCCTGGATCAGCTTTTATTTGCAGTGCTGAGAATTACAGAACCACCTACTAAGGGATTAAGACAGGCATATCAATGTGGTATTTTGTTTTAAATTCTTGAATTGTCCAAAGTAGGCTAATGCTGCAGACAAGATAATGACGACAGAGAAGGTGCATATCATCTTTCCTCACGGCTCAGCCCTATGGGTTAGATACAACTCTGCACTTGGTGATGAACTAGGTTTGATAATGTTACTCTTGAGCTCTCTGTAATTATACAGACTCTACATTTCACATCTTCTGAATTACCTTTTTCCACTAAGAAGGGGGAAAAAGCAGACTTCCTAGAATAGAAATAAGTGGGAAAGATTGTGAAAGGATAAGCCATGACAATACACACGTACAAACTTACCCATTTGGAAAATTAAAATGATAGAAAGTAAAGAATTTTCACAAAATCGAACTTTAACCACACGTCCTTGTGTGAAAAAAGCATTACTCCAGTTGTACCCATGAAGGAGTTCATGCTGACATGCCATGTATGTAATAAAACATCTCAAGAACATGTGTCTGCACAGCATTGAGTACAGCATCAGCTGTGATCCAAACCTCTTCCTATTTCTGACTCCTCTCTCAGACCATCCCTCTCTTGGGCACTAAACACAGTTATTTTCACTGATAATTGAATTCTCTCAGTTGTTATCAGGAAGGACAAAAGAATGTTCACCATGCAGAGACTTTGGAATTAAACTAAAGATAAATTCAAAGCAATCTAGAAATTCCTTAGTTTGTTGCTATGTGGCATAAAAAACCCCAAATCTCAAGGGTCAGCATAATAATTGCTATTCACATCAGCTTAATCACTTCTCAAAAATAACAGCTAACAACTCCTTTTACACTAAACAACCCCTTAAATACTCCACCCGTCTCTAGTGCTCTCTTTCTCTCAGTGTAGATTATATACATAATATAATACAACTTTGTTCATTTGCAAGTGGGAGCAAATAATTTCTCACTTTGGTTAATTATTGATTCAACCTGCAAGTAGGTGTATGGCAATAACAGGGCTTTGAGTGGTCCACTGACTCCTGTTTCTGGCATCCCTAGGATGTATACAAAAACCATTTAAGAAAAACAGAATCTGCACTTCAAACACAATTTTTACAAAACATAAAGCAATTTAAACGTGGTCAATAATTCTTTTTGACTTCTTGCCTGTTTTTTGCTTATTGCTGTAGCAAACTTTAAGATCACAATTCTTACCTTTGCAGCAGAGTTTGATACTCCATGAGTGACATTTCTGATGAGACCACCCACATTGCCATACTTTATAAGTCCAGTGACACCTTCTGAAACATCATTCAGCAGACCCATAGGGTTGCCAAGGAAATCCACAGAACCTAGAATCCTTGCTGCCTGACTCAGCAGCTCCTGTAAAATCAAGAGGAAGAATGAAGTATTTCTTACAGATCACATTAACACCAGCAAGGTTAGTGAAAAGGAAAAAACATCCCACCCACAACAGAAGCTTATACCAACTCAGCTAGGTTTACTGGAGAAATCAACACACAAATGCCAGTAAAATTAACAATAGTTTCATCTCAAAATGGAGTGTATTCTTAGAATTCTTCTGGGATACTACTTCTCCATATACCAAAGAAGCAACACAGCACTAACACTTAACAGTCAGGAAAGAGTTCCCACATCCTCAGTGGAGAACTCCTCAATCAAGAGAAGTTCAGCCTTTGCCACAACACAATCTCCATCACACTGACCTCCTGGAAGTGTTTCAGAATGTCATTAATGATGAACTCCTGAGTTTCATATGGATGGACACGAGTGAAAGGATCCAAATTAATCACAGCATCTTCAAACCGGATCAGAGGGAATCCCAGTGTGCTTTTCAATGCCTAAGTAAAGAAAAGATGTTGCCATTTTAATTCTTCTCTCTACTTTTCATTCAGAGCACCCAAATGAATTTACCTTTAAATGGGTAACAAACCAAAATTCTCTGAAGCTGCTGGAGTTCTCTACCACTGCAGTGTGGACACTTTGCTATAGACAGCAAACATCCACAAACCTTCTAATTGTAAGCAGTGATTAATTATTAGCACTGCATTTCTTCAATAACTCAAGAGTTACTAAGCTTCCCAATGCAATCTGTTTCCCACACTTATTAGGAATATTTCAAACCAAAATGTGTCTAAGATTCCACATATAACTTTGCTGTAACTGCTCTAATGTTCAATTAAACCAAATCCTAAATGAATTTCCTTGAAAAAACTGGCTATTTTCCACCCTGCTGGAGTTCTATGAAGGGATTAAGTGTCAGGATGAGCTGGAATAACATACATAATTTCCTGTAAGCCTGAGGCTCATTTTTTAACATTATGTGGTGTACAGAAATTCTTTAAACTAGCTTTTCCCATTATTTTTCAAGGAAGAAACTAAAACTGTAATTAACTCATAGGCCATCTGTACCTTGTGCAATGTATACATTAAAAAAACACATTTAAGGTGAACAAGCTATACGTCTAAATATACACACATATAAATAAAATAATTTTTAAAAAATTAACAAAACTAATTTTTTAAGACAAAAAGAGATCCCTTGTTTCAGGTCTTGATATCGGCATCTGCACAGTCACCAACATCAGACTCTGAAGAAGGCAAGAAGCCTCATGTTGTGTTATATCTTTACATATTAATCACCAAAGCTGCCTGGTACAAGTAACACGAGTTTTTGTGCCATCTGCAGGCAATTAAGGCAAGTTACAGATCTGAGTTAAGTTTGCAAGTAAGAAAAGAGCTATTTATTTTTTCAGTAAATGGATGACTAACTAGAGTAGTCCTCATTATTCACTTGGGTAGGAAGTAATTTCCTGTTTAACTATCAGATATTATATAAGGCAACTTTGTTAATACTGGTACCTAATAAAAATAATCTGTCTACACCAAATTACCAGACAGCCATGTCCAAGCCAGAAACATTAGAGGTAGTTAGAAAAACTTCCACAAAGGCTCTACTGTGATTATTCTCTCCCTCCTAGCCTGAACTCTCCTGTGCTGCAGAACTGAATGGAGCTCTTTCTGTGAAAGCCAATACCAGAATATGCAGGGACTGTTAACATTAGGGGAGAAAAATGTATACGCCAAGTTTTCTCTTGGGGACGCCGCTGGCGGCTGCCAAGGCAGATCCATGTGCAATCCTATACCAAGGGTGGTAGGAAATCCAAACAGAACAGTGCACGGTGCTGGGTTCTTAAAGGCACTCACCACTGACTCTGCTTCCTCCCTCTGCATCTGAACTAATGGAATTACGAGTGTTTTCATGTTGAGGCTGAAGTGCAAACACACAGTCAGGACACTGCTGCTGTTGCTGAGTGGTAGGGAACAGCACAGCTAAGGAATAGGACAGCTCAGGAATTGCACAGCTCAGGAGTATCACAGCTACCTATTGAACTGTCCTCTGCAACAGGATTTGGTAAAACCAGTACCAGAATGCAGGACTGGTGATCTTCTGGATCACCTTGGCAAAACTCCATGATATACATTCATTACACAAAACCAAACTTCTTTAAAAGCTTGCACATCCTAGTGTCCTTAGTATCAAGGACAAAAAAAGGCCAGTTAGTGTCTCAATTCTGGTTTTTTGAAAAGGCAGCAGTTCAGTTCCTCCACAGTGAGGAGGGTTTTTCATGGTTTGTTTGGCTGGTTTTGTTTCAACTCTCTCACCTTGGAGGTAAGTAGTGTACTAGCTCAGAAGGAACTGAGATATTTCTGACTGAAATGTTGAATTAATTATTATTAAAGTGGCAACTGACTGTTGCCACTTTACTGTTTCCAGGAAGATCCCAACACACAACTGGGAACACTGGATGAGATTATGCTCTTCCTATAACCTGAAACCCCTGGTTCACTTATCAACTGTGTCAGATTTATTACCATATGAAAAGGACCAGATTTCCCACCTGTTTAAAGTTCACACTCAGTCAGAATTCATGTTCATTTTGAACCATATTGCACCATGCTCATGCAAATTCTCCAATTCCAATGAAACATTTTTTGGATGAAAACACTCAGTTATCCTGTATTTCTGCTCCCTAAGTTGAGTAACTTCTTATTTTATGTCAGTTATTCTCTTCAAGCTCTTTACACTTCCATTATTGTAACTAAGATCCTTTGTAAAGCAGTAAGTCATTAAGTGCAGTTGGTTGTGCTTCAATTGAAATTACAAAAATGAAAGAATATTACAGAAGAGACTGGAAATTATGTAAATTAAATAACAGAAGTTATTGGAACATCTGTCATTTCTAACTTAAATAATGCAAGAGTAAATGGAAACTAATGGTATTCAGTCAAAGCTTATGTTCCCTTTTCCTCCTCTTTACTCAGGAGCCCACTCTGGGAATGCACTGGTGTACCTTGAGATCCAAAGGAAGCTTGTTGGAAGTGAAGACACTCAACTTGATTTGAGGCACACTGATTTTCAGATTTTCAAAGTAGTATCGTTTTTGTCCTCCACTTTGTTCAACAACCTTCTCATGGAGATTTTCATCATACTTTTCAACCTCTGCATCCAGACAAAACACAGGAATCAGAACAGATGAAAGATAAATAAATACAGGGTTAGTAAAGCACACTCTGTTAAGAGTTAACAGTTCTCTGTACAAATAAAAAGTATGTGTGACTGCTGGTGTAGCCAGCAAAATTACTCATGCCTTGTGACACGAAGTTGACCTCTGAGGCTCAAGAATTTTTGTCAGATCTCACTGCATCTCTAAAACCTGTTATTTGAGCTTTTAATCTCGCTTCTAATTTATCAGCACACAGAAACAAAGAGATAACACATGACCATGCAATGTTTCCTACTGTGCACTCATGCTCTTGCAGTCTGTTTTCCTCTCTCTACTTTTTCTGTAATTCCTTACACACTCAAGTAGGAATAAAACGTACAAAACAAGTTTTCAGTTATCACTGCACAATGGACAAAATGCCTACATGGAAGACATTCAATAAATCCATTTCCATAGAGAGTGACTCAAATTCAGTCAACATTAACAGGTCCATGTTATTTGTAAGAGCTCCTGGGTGGTGTGAGGAGGCAGGGGAAGACATAAGGTGACCAAGTCTTATGAACTCAGACTTATGAACAATTAAACATATTGACTGTAAATGATAAAATTACTTTTGTCTGAATCTTGGATGACACCGTCAGCATCAGCAGATAAACTACAAATAATGTACAGTTAGAAAGGAAAGAAAAAAATAGCAAAAGCAATAGGGTAAACCAAAACGAAGGGCAGATTAGTTAGAAGGCTAAAAGCAAAATTCAAAAAATTTACTTCTTGCTCATCACTAGAAATTTAAATTTGTAAGTCCCCTGTGAAATGCAATACTGTCATTCTTCCAGAGATAATTCAGGGGATACTGTGGATTAGCAGGACAGAACTCTGAAGCATCATTTGTAGGCTTGGGCCTATTCGGAACCAAGGCAAAAATAGTTCTTTTCCTGTGACAGTTACTATGTAACAGCACACAGGCTACTGCACAACACAAGTGACTTTTTCAATTGCTACTCCAAAACAAACATTTCAGGAAGTTTCCAAAGCACAGATAAACACTAAAACAGGAGGATTAGAAGAGCATCTATGAGATCAGAAGATTGAAAAGGTCTGTCTTGCCCCACTGAATGAAAGAAAACTTACATTACAATTAAAGCCAGGGGTATGGACGTCACAACTAAAAGCTCAGACAGACAAAATTTTCCTACAGTGAAGCAAGAGGAGCTGCCCAAGGAACAAATTAACAGAGATCCCACTTCTAGCCTTGGGTTAAATAAACAAACTAAACAAATCACTAAACAAAGCAGCTTGCTAAATTAATAACACAATTTCTTTTATCCCAATTTAGATGAATCCAGATACAGGAACTGAAAATGAATGCTGAACTCCTTCCAGAGACAGGCTGTTACTGGGCCATCACCTGAGCTCTGTAACAGGCACAACACCCAGGAACAGCTTCACAGGGGCCACTGAGGCATTTCCAGCTCTCTGTTCGACGCTGGGAGGTTCCAAACAGCCAAGAGTGCGCTGGTGTTTTTAACTTGTTTTATATGCAAAGATCGTAATACTTCTGTACACTGCAAAACTGAGCTGACTAATTTTATACCACACCTGATTCCGACTGGTCGTAGCCAAAGAAACTCAGTAGCTTCAGAAGGAGTTTCTCCTCAATTTGAACTGTGAACTTTCGGGCAGTGATCATCAGATGCTATGAAGATAAACAAGTCTCAGTTTACAGCATTAACACCAGAAATATAATCCATGTAAGATATTAAAAAGGATGATGTGCTCTAATTCAAAGGAATATTTTCACTTTAATAGATTCATAGCAGGACTCCCCCCTTCAAAATGTCTTTGGCAGCTTTCTTCACTTCAAGTTACCTACAACTAGTGATGATTACTCAATTTTCTGGAAGGTATTGTGCTTCATTACCTAATCTTACTACTACAAAATCTTAGCTGAATTTCCAACACTGAAATCAGCTGTTTTTCAAAATGGTGTCAAAATACGTGTGTGAAGATTCCAACTGAGAAAATTAAGTCTTGACAACCAGCTCAAGTTTTGCCCTCACAATACATATACCACAGTTGGTGGATAAATTTCCAACCAACATTTCCAAACAGCTGCAGTGCACAGAACAGGGTTTATGCTGCAAGATAACAGCTTATCAGAGAGAATTTATATGTACACAACTCCTGGAGAGCAAAGCCCAGATACTCTGGTTCACTGTGCTACAGTTCTCAAGAGAGAATAACTGCCTTGGAAAGGAAAGTCACAGACATGGACAGACAGAGGTCTGGACTGATCTGTTACATTTTTACACGTATTTATTACCCTGTTAATCACTGTACTATAGCTTTAAACACCATGAACATGTGAAGGTGGACAGAGGGTTCTTTAAGCTTCAGTATTGATTCAACCAAGTATATTTCACCAACCACTGCATTTGGATTACAAGTAAAAATGAAGAACAGGAAAGGTCACCTGTGTGGCACAAACAAAACATTGTGGTTTACCTTGTATATATCAGTCAGTGCATTCTTACTGGGAAATTTCATGGCATTGACTTGCACAGCAGGCCCAGCGTCCAGGGACTCATTCTCACTCATCTTGGGTGTCAGGAACAGCATAAAAGGCCGTGTGGTGCCAATAAGTTGGTTGTCCACCTACACAATGGACAGAAAACTGAAATTTCAGTAACAGCTCTAAACATTTTTCAAACTTATTATGACTCCAAACACTGAAGAAGACCCATGAATAAATGGATTTGTTTCAAAATGGCAAATACCTGTATGTCATGCACACTGAGCTCTAGCACCTGACTGCTCGAGAGCTGTGTGTAGTGGACATTAATTCTGGTGAGGCTTGCAAACACGAGCTCTTCAGGGACTTTGTTGACCAAAGACAATCCTATTCCACCTTCCAGTTTCACAAGCACCTGAGAAAAGAAGGGGAAAAAATCTGCCACTAACAAACCAACACCAAAAAAACCCTGTGATGTCAAACACATATTTCTGCAAAGAAGTTGTTTTTTTAGGATCAGCTCCAGAGAAACTGAACAGCTCATTGACAATTAGCCTTAATATCAAGAGGGTTAAGACATTTCAACCCAAATTCTAAGAATGAGAAGTTGTAGCAGGAAAATCTACAAGTTCAGGACTTCATCAGGAGAAGTTATTGACCAACATCTCCCTCCCAAAATCTAGAAAGGAAAGTGAAAATAGAAAAGACAGGTACTAGTTGTAATATCTTACTTCTAACTCCTGCTCTGTCTCTGGATGTTTAAACTTGCGCAGATCGTGTTCCGTAACCGGAAGTTCGTCTCCTTCGCTGAACAAACGATCATTTCTGCGCTGGTTAAAATCAGTTATCTGGAAACAAAGAAATTACTACAACAACCATCACTTTCCTATATATAACTAACAGCTACGTTGTCCTACTTTAGAAAACTAAATAAGGACAAGGAAAACTTTTGTACTAACTATTTCTGGTTTATGATATTCCCTCCCCCTCCATATCATTATAAAGGCAGTTTTTCATAAGGATTTAAAGATGTAATAAAGAAAAAGAGTATTTCCAGTACAAGCAAATAATGGAACTAGATTGTAGTTAATGAAGGACTGTCACCTGCAAAACTCTAGTTGGCCCATCTGGGATGACTCTCACAGCCAGCACTCCTGAGCCAGGCCTCATCTTTTGGTTTATGAACTGCTGTTCAGGTGGAACTGGCCCCAAATGTTCAAGTGAAGTATCAGGACCTAGAACTACTTCAGCTCCATCATGAAGACCCTGTATTGCTCCCTTTGCCTGGAAAGAAAAAAGAATAAGGAAAGAAAATTAAGTAATTAAGTCATAGGTAAAAATTTCAGGTAACTACTTACACACATTAATTTAAAATGTATTTTACTTTCCTCTCCTTACTATTCAGAACTAAAAGAAGAGCAGTCCAGCAGCATTTTACTTGATGTTACTAAAGTTTCTAGGAAATCATGTTTAATCGGTTTGGCAGCTGAAAGAAACAGCCAAGACAGATAATTAAGTAATCGATAATTAAGTAGGAATTAAGTATTCCCACTGCATGTTTAAAACTGAAGCTATCACATCATCAATAGACATGGCAAAGTCCTTCCTGAAAAGTCTTCCAGAGTGATAGAAAGCTCTTAAAAAGATGATCTGCAGATGAGAATGTAAATCCTTACTGAGTCAACACTGGAAGACAGCAAGGCACAGTTTTTTTGGTTGCTTCAAGTAGTAACTTACTAAGCTGCAGTAATTTGATCACAAAATGATCAATGCAATATCATGGTACTAACTGAAATATTTTTATAATTTCTAATTAATACTGGAAGATGTTTAATCGTTTGAAATTAAAAAGAACATTCAAATATGAATTTAAAACATAAGCTGTTCGCACAAGTTTGCTTTGCTCTGTACTCTGAACTGGCCTCTAAGCTTTTAGTTCACTTCAATACTAAGCCCAAATGACTCCGTCATCTAGACCAGCAACAAACAAAACAAGTTCAAGATGCAGTCAGTACTGACCTGGACAACAAGTCCATGGATACCACAGGCCAGCTTCCCATCCCGGAAGCTCCAGGTCTGGGTCGTGCTGCGCCGTCGGTCCGGCCTTCGCAGCATCAGGGGCTCGTACCTGCAGGGGAAGCCCCAGTGCTCAGAGGATGCACCTCAGCAGGTTTACTCTGCACTTGTGCTCATGCTGAACACAGGAGCTCCAGCTCATTTTCCTAATCTCACTTCTGAAGCGCTCTTTTAACAGTCACCTGCTGAAAATGCATCAGCCATGCTTTTAGAAGCATTGCCAAGTCACACAGGTGATCATGAGGTTTGTTGATAAAACCAGATAAAATCCAGCTCTTCCACATGCCTTCAGAACAATTTCGTATTCAGAGAATATCATACTAAGTATGTTTTCAAAGACACGGTTAGGATCCACATCAGTTTCCCGAGGAACTCTGTTTCAATACCTGTTATCTGTGACAGCTGCCAGGCCTGCGATATCTAAAATCATACTGGAGTCCTCAGAGCGAGGAGAAGGTTTGTGGGGGTTATGAGGAACTGAAGAACCTTCATGGCAAAGCATTCCCGTGTCTGTCATCCTCCAGAGCTGGGATCGCTTTCCTGGCTCCTGTTGCATAAAAACTCAACATTTAAATGCAGTACAGAGCAAATATTTTTGTTTTGTTTTGCTATCGGAGGCTTTGAATTTTAATTCTTGGAATGACTTGTGCATATTTAACTTCAGAGCTCGGAATTAGAATTAGGAACTAGTATGAATGAAGACTTCTAAGTGAACTCTGATATTCAATGAACACAGATCAGCAGCTAGATGCAGAGCTGCATTTACAAGCTGTTTTTTAATCTCAGCAGTATTTAAATACAGTTTCTATTTCTTAAGAGCTCCAGAAATAGAAGACTTGGCTTATAATGCTCCTGAAAAGGAAGTACATCCTACCTTGTAACTTCATGAGAGTATCCAACACATAACTACCACACTCTGTTGTCTCGGAGGCATTTACAACATTCCTTATTATTATTATCCCAATTCCCTTTTCTGTCACCTTTACTCCCATGAAAGTCTTATACAGAGCACCACCACAATTCAAAATAACACTTCACTTTGGAGCCTCTCTGTACCCTTTAAAAGTGAGAATTTTTTTTTAATGTTCTCATACTCTCAGCATTTGATTTTACTTCAGTACGTAGCAACAGAATTAAAAGAAAAATCAAATGTCTTGATACCTTCTTTTTAAGCAAAACTCGTTGAGTCTTTGGAGAAACATCAAGGACAAGCTCTGCATTTGCAACATCCTTATTTGAAGCAACTGGTCTTACACTTGGCTCCTGTAACCTGGAACACCAAGAAAACATCATCATGTTTGTTCAGAGCAGCAGCTTCTTTTGTAGTGTGACTTAGATCTGTACAAAATTCAAACTGGAAGTTTACACTTCCAATACAGCCCGTCAGACTGACATTTACGGTGGGGTTTTTTCCCTTCTTGGTAGGAATTACCAGTGCAAGCTGTCAATTTGAGTACATTCTTTAGAGGGACTTTAATTTCTCACTGGAAATAGGAACTTCACAGGCAAAACAGAAGAATTCCGAAGACAATTTTGTACCTTATATTGAGAAAAATAACAAAGCCTGTATGGATCTCCCAGAGCTGTTTTCAGTAGCATATAAACTAATGCAAGTTTAAACCTTGCAGGCATGTTGTAAATAGGTGCGACTTGTGGTAAAGTGTCCTTTACACAACAAAAGAAATGAAGCCCCCAGAGGGGATCCCAAACACCCCAGCTCTTCCGAGACCACATAGTGGGGTCACAGCAGATGCCAGATGCTAAATCCTTCCCACTGTGTGACAGAATAAACAGTGTCAAACTGCACCCCCAAAGCAAAGGTACTATGTCCAAATGAGACAAAATACACTAATTACTGACTGCCAGATAACTTCTGAATTTGGCATTTCTTCTGCTAGCTACAAGGTAGACAAAAGTTCAGCTCCATTTGAAAAATTTTTGAATGGCAACCATTAAGAGAACATTAACGTAAAGCTTAATGAGAACATTAAAAATATTTCCATGTAAGATATAAAGAATTACCCTGAGAAAGTATATGTAGCAGCAATATAGATGAAGTTTTCATAGTAAAGCTGTTTGCTGTCTTGGAAGTCATTCATGCAGCAGACAACTTCTGAGGAGCCTGCTCCTTTCACTGTCAGCGTGATGAAGGGAGGCAGGACCGGCTCATCCCACGCGTAATCCAGAGAGGTCATGGGCTTCACCTCCGTGGACAGCCTGGGCTCCACCACCCCGTGCTGCTTAAACACAACTGGGACCTGCAACAGTCAGGAAAGAGGAGTTTATTCACACAGGAATTGCTCATCAGACATTTTTTGCTATCATTTGCTCATTTGCCAGGAATTTATCACTGAAACACAGTTCAGATCACTTCTTTTTTCCCCCCCAGTTGTTTCATATGTGTATTCTTCCACTCAGGTCTTAATTAAAGATAGTCTTAAAGGGATGAGAAACATCATCTTTGCTTTTGTCTGTCGTTTGTGGTTCAAAATGTCTTCAGTCCCGTGACAGCATCTCAAAACCTTCTAATCAAAGTTATGAGACTAAAACAGATTAAAATCCATCATTCTCATTGGTAATACTTCTCTTCCTTGTAAGACTTTTAAAGTACTCATGAAAGACACAATGTCACCACTATTATTTGAAAAAGATGAAGTAGCTGTGTACTACCCATTTTGACTAGAACTTCAGAAAATTGCAATTATCACGGACAAATACACACACTTTCATTTCATTACACAAGCTAGTCAGCTCCCTCTTCTAACAAATACAGAAGAACGCCAAATTTTTTTACTCAGAAATGAAGGAAAAATATGGGGGTTGGTTCTTTTACCTTGGAGAAATTGTCAATGCGGAAAGGCGGCGGCAGCTGGTCGGTGTCGCTGAACGCAATGCGGTACGTGGCTCCCTGGAGGGTAATTTCTACTCTTAGGAAGTAACATTTTCCCAGGGTGTCCCTGAACGAGAACACAGCACAAGACAGGTAAACTTCAGACCTGCATTACCTGCAGCATTAAAGAGCTGCTTCTACCAAAAACACAGCAGCTGCAGGAGATTTACAGGTCGCAGCTACCTCATATTAATGTGGAACGAGTTGTTCTTGTTGACCTCAAAGCCCCCGGACCAAATGCAGTTTGGGACATCCATCAGCCTCACACACAAGAGCTGATCATAATCATTCCGTGGCCAGTGGAACACGACGCTGGATCCAGGGAGGGTGGAGATGTAGCCATCAGGATTGGATGCTCCCTAGGAACACGGATCAGTAAATAATTGGTAAATAATCCCAGCACCGAAAAATGCAGTATTAACCCATACACTTCTCAAACACAAACACAGCAATTATTCTGTCAGGTGGATGCTGCTACTGGAATAATGAGAAAGATTCTCATAACCAGCCAACAGTGCTTTCAAGAACAATGCTTGCTCTTCTTGGTGAGAAGATGCTGTGTCTAACGACAGTGTTGTACTAAAAAGGAACCACCAGGAAGTTTCTTACCCGACCTCTGGCGAATTCCCGCTGAACAAAGGCCAGTTTGTAGCTGGATTTATTGTCCAGCAGGTACCGGGGAGCAAAGGTCACTATGCAGGTGTCAATGTAACGGCCTCTGCCTTTTTTAACATCAATACCTAGTAATGAAAACAAGGTAAAAATAAAGCCATTATTTACAAATGAAAAAGACATCTGCCATAATGTATTTCAGAGAACACAAGTTCTTTCTTGGATTCCTGAGATGCACTCTTTGTGCCATAGCATTGCCTTGCTTTGAAACATTAAACAGTAAATGTAATTTTATGCCATCTGTTACCTTCTACTTCTCAAATACAACTTAGATACTGAAGGTAACAACTGAAGATAAAAAACCTCAAAATGATTCCCAATCACAATGCAAGTAATTATTTCACTTTTAAACATATGAAAAATTCCTCAAAAATCACTGTTGAGTAACTTTAAAACTCTCACTTAATTCACAATTAAAACCTGCCTGTACTTTATGTTCACCAGGAGCCCAAGGAAGCCAAAAGCTGCACTCCTGCACATCAGCACCACTAAGCAAAACCCAGAGAAGCAGCACATGGCTGAACAGTTACAGTACACAGACACTCAAAATTACCAGAGTAATGTAGTGGGATTTCAAATGTACTTGGAATTAACATATAGTGGGAATAAAGAAAAAGAAACAGAACAGTTTGACAATGCAGTTATTAACACTCAGTGATGAAATGTAAAATTAAAAACAACTGAAAACTAATTTTTAAGCTAATAAAATTCAAAACAAAGACATAAAAATACTTAGAATACTATTTTTTGTTTAATAATTTTCTCTGGACCCTCAGCATAAGAGCATACGTTTCCCTGTTGCACTTGTTCTGTTTCTGGTGTCACTGACACTGTGTCTCACCAAGATTTCCACAGGATTTTCCAACGTCCCCATCAGCACCTACCAATGTTATAGATGAGGCCTGGCCGGTTTCCGTGCTGGATCACCTTCAGGGCTCTGACACCACTCCCACCATCCAGGGAGAAGCCCTGGCACCAGCCAGGCATACCTTCAGGATGGATTCCTTTTCCAACCCGCATTGTGCAACTAAGGGTAAGCAGAAAACACAAAGATTTACTCATTTAAATGAAGGATTGGGTAACAACATGATGCTGGTGATCAAACACATGTCCAGATACAAAAAGAACACCTGTGTCTGGATATAAAAGCATTAGAAGCCATGATAAATCTCTTATTGAGTGACTCATTCTGCATTTCTGCCATAAGTTCTTTCAACACATTGGCCAGGAGTCAGTGGCCACATCCTGTAAAAACCTTGGCAATTTTCAGATTGATTAATCACACAGCATTTGTGTTTATCTTTTGAAGAAAAAAAAAAATTAAAATTTGGAATAAATTCAGACACAACAGAATTAGCCAACCAACGAATTTTTAGTAGAAACGTCAAATAATCCAATATGTGCATTACAGCATTAAAATATTTAATAACCTAACAGGTCATCTTAATACTTTCATCTTTGTAAAGTTCTTCCTGATTGCTCTTCTTACTCACAAGTTTGGCTGTTCTTTATCAGCATAGCAGAACAGCAGTGGGCTGAGGCTTCTAGCAAGCTCATGCTCTTCAAACTGACCAGCACCATCTGTTTTGGCATTGTCTTGTCTGAAGATAAGTGGCAATCCTTTAGGTAAACACAGAATAAAAGAGTGTTAAACTACACACTTGTGTCACGTTTGCACAAATTAAAATGAGAACGGTAAAAATTTCAAATTAAGGAACAATCTAAAATGTTTTGGTTGTAGTATTAGCACTTAGTCTGCATGAATTCTCCTTCTGGTTCTTCATCTAACCTGCTTAAAACAGCTGTCCACAGCTGCAGGCCACAACACTGGTCCATGCAGACCTGAATGTGCCAGTGGATGTTCACACAGACTCACTGCAATTCAGACTCGTTTCTTTCTGAAGGCATTTCAATCCTTGAAACCCACACATTTTAACAGTGATCTAATCTATATTCATTTATTTATAGGTACACCAGCTCATATTTGAAAATCTGTAATATAGCCACTCAAATGTCTAAGTTATCTGCCGTAACATTCATCAAACAATAGCTGCTGGCACTACCAAAAATAAAAATTCCTGGAACCTTTAATCCTCTTAAGCAGCGTTTAAAAGATTTATTTGGCTAGAAAGCAATTCAAAACACTACAGGAAATCGTTATTCCCACTTCATGATCACAACAAAACGTACCTGTTTTGTTGATTAACCAGTATGGTGCTGAAATGAGTATTTTCAGAGAACCTTCAGCACGACACACAATCCTTATGGTCAAATTCAGCAGCCGTTTGTTCACATCATACAGTCGCATCCGCACCATATAGTTTTGTGTCCCAGGAGGAATCAACAGCTCTTTGCAGATTGGAAAGTTTTCTAGCACTACCCCTAGGAGAACAAAATAAAGCAGAGGAAAATAAAACATCACCCACGCAAACACTAGTTTTTGGTAAGCACTGAAGTTGGTGTTTCATGTAACTTGATCTTCCTGAATATTTCATAGAGCGTGCCCTGATTAACTTTTACATCTGCCTAGTGTAGTAAACTCTGACCTCGTGAAGAAATGCCTCCATTTAAGCCACAAACAGCAAAAGTTCTCTAAGGGACCCTGCTTAGGGCTAATTTTTGCTTTAGGCATCACAGGTCCAGCTAGTGTTGAGTAATTCCATACGTACTCTCAACCAATTATTTCTGTCAGAAAGTAAACAGCAAAACCACCCAAAACATTGGGAACTTATGTATTTCCCTCTTTATCACTGTTCTCTTCACTTTCCACTCTCAGGAGAACAAGAGCTGAACAAGCAACAGGCTAAGATAGCTGACAGATTTGGGGGAATGATGGCAATATTAGGGTTTTTTTCCAATGTGTGCACTTGGTTATTAAAAACAAGAAGCCCTGCAGCAACACGACAAAATCTTCATATAAATGTTTTCTATAGTTTCATTTTTTCGTTCTGTGCCATAGCTCCTTGCAGAAACAAGTTCCCTTGAGGTGCAGTGAGGATCAGAAAATGGTAGCTGAGCAAGAGCCTTACCCAGCTCGATGTTCTGGGCCGTGTCAGCCGTGTGCAAGGCGGCCTCTTTGCCAGGCTTCAGGGTCCCACTGATGGGCAAACCCTTCACATAGAACTCCAGCTCACAGGGCAGCAGGTTGCAGATCACCACCGTTGGCAAGAGATAAATGGTATGCCCAGGCTGTCTGAAAATCTGCTTAGCACTGTCAGAGAATATGCTGGAGGGCATGTAATCCGGGTAATTCTCTTTCTTTATAGCCACACAAAACCTGGGAATGCCGACACATGAGGAGTCAATGAATTTGACAGAACAACTGAACCCCGTCTTTCTGTGTTGCACTAAGTCTTCTAACATGCTCTAACTTCAGGATAGGTAAGAAAAACAACATTGAGAGTTGTTCTCCACATAATCACCTTGTAGCTTATTATAAGGTGTTTTGTATTTATGTCTGACATTAAGACAATAGGATTTTTCAGATTTCAATCAAAGACTTAATTTAGTTCCCCAAAAACTGGTCTGTTCAGAGACCTAATAGAAAATGGCTATTCAAGATTAACAACTTTAAAACTGACTTTCATGAACTTGCAAAAGCATGTCCTCAACTATTACTAAAAAGAAATGTTAACTATTAAAGTAAACAATAATAACGTTCTTAAACATAAATGCTGAATGTGTCCTTCTTCCCAGTAGACATAACCTTGCTCTGAGCACCTGACATTTCAGTTTTCCATCAGTTAAGGTAAAAAATTGAGTTAGTGAACCTTCATTTAAAATGCATTGTTAATTTTCCCCCTGTGATACATTCAAAAGCAGCATATTAGGAAATGAACTATGGAACTGACACACAGCAGTAACTATAGTGTGCAAAGGTCATTTCCTGACACGACCTCCATAATTTCTGTTCGAGTATTTCCTAAATTCCGAGCAACCCTAAATCAATCATATCAGAAAACTACAAAATTCCATTAAGTCCTCACTATGCAGCAACATCTTTGGCCTTAGAACAGAGCACAGGACATTGAGGACAAAGAATGAGTATTTGCCAACACTCTTTGGCAAACCACTCATTATCCTCAGTCAGATTGAGTATTTAATTTAATGTAAATTCACATTCTATTTTCTTTTTCTTTTTTTTACAAAAAATATTCATATTATGCTTTGTATTCTCAGATATTTAGCAGGCGCTGTCAGAGGGGCTTCAAGGAGCCCTGCAGAAACACAGCAGCTACACTTCACTGCTTTCTCACCTTCCACAGCCCCACTAAAACATCCCACTAAACTGCAGCAACTTTCATAGCTAAATATTTTCTTTCCTCTTATTTACTTTCACAGGATTTCATTAATCAGAAGAAAGCAGCAGAGCTTACAGAAAAAGAATTAGGTTTTATTTACCTGAAAAACCGGCTGTTTTCAGACTCCATGGAATGACACTCCCTCTTGCTGCTGCACACCTCCGCTGCCTTCTGGACATTAGTCCAATGAATTGGAGCCTTACAGAAAAAGACTCCCATTCCTTTGGGCCTGGCTTGCAAACGCCAGGATGTGAGATGTAATGGAATAGCAAAGGAATCTCCTGGCATAACTGCTGGAAGAACTACAGGTTCTGCAATCAGAGAAGGAAACACACGTATCAAAACAGGCCCCTTTACTGAAAACCATAAAATTTTGAAGTAAATTTTTGAAGCAGCACGTTTTATTTTAATATAAATGACTTCCTGTTTTATGCATGTTTCAAACACCAACCTGTTATTTTCAGCTCTATTAACAATCTGGCAAGAGACCAATTTTGGTGTATAAATCTGAAACAGCCTAAAAACTTGCTGGTATTCAAATTATTTTTTCCTTGGATGCTTTAGTGAAAATGCTTGTTTCAAAAACCTCATTCCTTAAACATTTTGGGTACATTATCAGCGTATCATTACATTTCTACACTACACCTTTGCTTGGTAACACCAGAACCTTCTAGACTGCTGCTGAAGAGACAACTTTGCTACATACAGAAATAAGATTCAGCCTTTACAGAGCCTCAGCTTTCCCTCTTTATCTGAACAATCACCAAAAATCCCAGTGGGCTCTCTAGCTCAACTTGCTGATCATTTTCTTCTTAACATGACACATTTCCTCTCCAGGGAAATTTTGGTGTGAACCACTACAGTGGTGAATCATCTTGGGCAGAAGCTGAACTCCCCAGAGTGTACAGGGAATACTACAGGAATATGGAACAGGGGAATTGCAGCACTTACTGTCAGGGGCAGAGGGACTATCCAGCCGCAGTTCCATTGGTGTTTCCAGCTTGTTCTTCACCATCAAGGCTGAGCGCACTGTTATCACCTTCCGGGCGCTCCCCTCCATGGTGACTTCAAACACCACACGAACTGGAGGCAATGAAGAAAACTGGAAGATATTTAAAAGCATTAAAAAGCTCAGGAAATGAATATATCTAGAAGAGGGACACCTCAATTTTGAAGTAGTAACTGCTGGAGAAAGACTTGCCAATGGAGTCCAACCGTGTGCAACTCCTAAGGTGTATACATAGTTTATAACCCTGTACCTTTTTTTTAAAGCACAGCAAAATTATGAAAAAGCAGTTCTGCAGACCACTAACTCCATTATCTTTTTCAAATTGATGCAAGTTCAAATAAGAGCAATACAGATCCAAAGAGAAGACTTTGTACATCATCTCACAATCACATTATTTAATAAATCCATGGAGTTTGAAGTCTAAGCCTCATATAATTAACAGTCACTCATTGTTCCTACCTGTCAAAACTGAAAAATAAGGGGGAGCTTTCTAAAAATATTCATACTTTCTTCACTCATAGCTGCCCTTCTACTGTGGTGTTTTACCTTCTACATTACACAGTCATTCCCACTTTGATCCTGAAAATAACATTCAATATGTGCTTACATGCTAGAATTCACATATTGGAATTTAAGATCCAGTCTTCAAACATTTATACTGGTGAGGAATGTTAAGTCATAAATATTTGTTCTGATTTGAAAGTGCATTTTGTTTGCTTAAATTTTGTTTCTTTTCTATTGAAAAGGTTCTAGAAGGATGGCAATGTCAATTCACTTGCAGAATTACCCTACTCTTACTTAAGTAGCTCTCAAAAAATGAAAATATATACTCACGTAGACTTGTGGATGTATTATATTTGTTCTACTTATTGGGCTTCCAAGCTGGGAGGAAAGTAAACAAGAAAATTAAAGTTGTTCAACTTTTAAGATATTGTTCTCAGCTTTAATATAGAACTTTACTACAGAAACATAAACTTTCATCACTTTGTGTTTCTGATCCTCAGTAGAACTTGGAATCACGTCAGAGTTAGATTAGCAAAGTCTATCTGTAATACTGCTTTAAAAAGAAATGAAGCTGATTTGTCGTAAAGAAAAATTCTACAGAAGATGTTCCTGAACAGCAATTCTCATTAATTTGCATATTTTTCCTTTAATATTCAAGGTACAGAGAGATGATGCTTTTGATGCTTCAATATGAAAACATCAGAAGCAATTCAAGTAGGAGACCACTGGGTCTTGTCAGCAGTATCATGAAATCAAATTTAATTCTGTGTTATACCAAAAAGATCTCAACCTCCTATTTCTCCAGTGCTCAACAACTTCCAGTAGCTAGTCTCAAAACTTAGCTGGTTTTGAAATCTACAAGATCATTTTTATCAGAGCTTCCACCAAATGCCAGCGTGCTGATTATTACAACTGCATTTTCCCTTCATGACAAGTATATTTTGTCTACATAGCCACATATTTCAACAAGCTCTAGGCTTACAGGAAATTGCCAGTGTTGTTTATTTTAAGCAAATTAAATACATGAAAAGCATTCCTGCAATAAAAGAAACAAAAATAGCTGCTGAAATGCTGGGCTGATTTAAAGCTCAGTCTCCACGAGTGCATGGACTGTCACTAATACATTAATTCTGTCACTGGAGGCTGTGCCTGCCAAGCACAGATGAACTGCTGACTGCTCTGTCTGTGGCTTGGTTACACAGTGTTGCCAGCTGGGAACCCAGCATCTCCAAGCTCTCCCAATCCAAGCTAACTGGAAAGAGGACAGTCTCATACAGCAGCTGCTTTTAGATCAGTATCCTGCAGACATTGTTACTCTTTAATTACATATTCTATTAAAACACTCAAAATCAGAACTTACAGTGGAAGAAGAGGAGTTCTTATCTGGTGCAGCGTATCGGAAAAACGTCCCAACTTTATCTACAGACACTGGACTGACTTCTTCCCAGCCATTCACTCTCACTTGCAGCTGATGAATCCTTAGATCATGTGTGTGCCTACCAGGTTACATCAAGTCATATTACTATAAAGCATTATTACACTGAGTAAATGCTAAACAGTTCAAACCACAAACATCCTCTGGATTCTGATAAAAGAATCTCACCGAAGCATTAAAAAGTCTCAAGAGTTTTTCCATTTCATGGGACAGATGGACCTGATTTTATGTATGTTTAATTGTTCTACCTTCCCTAATGAATATACAGACACACAACTATGTCACATAAGCAAAAATAAAAGCTTGCTATATATTTGTTAACAAGCTCTAGTTCTTATCTCTGATAACAAGCAAGACTGCCCCAACAGTCCGTTAGAATGAAGAACATTGACTGAGGCCCCCAAGTCTTTCTAAAAGCTTATAATGATCCAACTCACATCTAGAAATAGCAGCCACCAATAGCAACAGACACTGCTTCACCAGAGAACTGATAATTTCACCCTATACAAGAGTCTTAAAACAAGAAGCTAAACATTAACAAGAGATTTTAAAGAAATCCATTTGTAATGTAACACCTCCCAGTGCCCTCACAACTCTGAGCCTGCGTGTTCCACTGAAGAGAGCGTGAGAACATCTCACGGCCTGGTGCCTTCACCTGTGTCTGAGCTTCCCTCTGGCTTCAAACTCAAATGGAACTTCTTCCCCAGTGATAACCTCCTGCCATTCACTGACATTATGGGCATCATCCAGCAACGTCCCATTTTCCTCAGGAACAACACCTGGACTCCCACTGTGAGACAGTGCAGCCCTGCAAAGAGAATCACAGCATTTAACAGACTGACCACTTCAAGTAACAAGTGCTTTTTAGTCTGCCTCAGTCCTGCAGTGAACACATCCACACCACGAATGTACTTGACTGGTTTCCACATTCTGCTGGGTCTCTTGAAGAAAACTCCCTTTTTGTTTAACAATAAAATTATCTCAATGTCAAAGAAGAGGCTCTTAACTGAGTAAAACTGGGAGTTGCCTACGTGTGTCTGCAAAACCAAAGCACTGAAAACAACAGGTTTGGCTGGCTTATGGAAGAGGAGCCAGACAGACATGTCTGAAGTGGGTCCTTACCGGGTCGGGGTGGTAGTCAGGGTGGCAAACCACAGAGTGCACCCCGTGTGATTCCTCAGAGCAAAGGGCACGAACGGCTGCCTGCGCTTTGGGGTCTTCATTTCAGCTACAAAACAGAACAGACTTGTCTAAGCACCCATGAGAAGCACTCAGCAGATGTTAATGTGGGATGAGACACAAGGGCTGGAGAACCATAACCTGCACTAACTAAAGGGAAGCACATTGAAGAAATAGGATATTAGATTACTTACAAAGTTTTTACAATTAGTAACTACTACAGAAATGGTACAAAACAAACAGAAAGTCTTCCCCTACATCAATCCCCCTTGGAAATAAGCTTAATTTAGATGTTAATTTGTTCTTTGTATCAAGTCTTATAAAATACCATGCCTCCAGTTACACCTAACATGCAGAAAATCTAACTAAAAACCCAAGCATAATCAGTATCCTTTTATGTACATCCAAATGCTCACGAAGTACTTAAAACACATTCACTTATCATTAAGATTTATGCTGCATTTAATGTGACAAATATTGTACATAGCCAGTACCCCCTTTAAATGGGACTTTTATCCTCCAAGTCTGAACAAGTAGCAATATTTTCCTATACAGGATAAAGCCTACTAAAGTACGGAAAATAATTCGAGAGCAACCAAAGGCAATCTGGTTTTGTCAAACTGCTAGGACAGCAAAACCCCAGAAGATACTTCACCTCCCATGTTTGATTTTTTCCAAGCATGAACATCTAACAGACACACAAGAGTTACTCTCACCTTCCACACTGCAGTGCATCAAATCTGTGAAAATACTTACTGTGTTTGGACAGAGGAAAGCCCCTGTCAAAGTCCAGTAACTTACTTAAAAAGGAAGATAAATGGCTGCTACCTCAACACACACATCTTTTGCTATGAGGGAAGTGGAAAGAAGGCGCACACAATAAATCAGCGGCTTAAAAGGGAAGACAGAAACGGAATCTCTTCCCCAGACCTGATCTGAAGTCATTCCAAAAGGTTTCCAGGGGCAAGAAGGGGTGACGTGGGGAGGGCAGGAAAGTTTTTGAAGGAGTTACTGATGACCACACACAACTTTCTTCCAAATCAACAAACCCCTATGTACCCTCACATTGTCCGTGGTGACTTAAATCTGATCTAAAGCTTACAGAGAAAGTTCTTTCCAATTAAGTGGTAAGAAAATGAAATCCTTGGAAATAAAAACTCTGATTTTTGCCAAATGCAAATACATGTTTTTAGTGTTGAGTTTCACTTTATGTAATTTTTTGGCTAGCCCAAGTTCTACAAAATTAGACCAGAAGCCAAATGAACTTTTACTCTGGTGTTTAATCAATTGCCAGTTTATCTTTGGAGATTTTTAGAAAATATTTTTTGGGACTATGGCCTGATTTTCAAAAGAAAACATAATGTAAAAGTTGCATTTTGAAACTACTGCCTGGAAAAAGAAAAGACTATCATTACAAGGAGGTTATTTTCATCATTAATTTAGTAATTATCTGCAACTCCCACTAAAAGTCAAGCAGTAAATATTAGATGTTTTGCTGCTTGGTGATTTTTTTGAGAAAAAAAAAATCCTGCAAAATATTTCAGAAAAATAAATCCGTCTATCATTCTCCATTTTGTTTTGGTTTTTTTTTAATTCAGAGAAAATATTTCTAAGGGGCACTCAAACAAGCTGCAGATGTAGGCTTCTAGAAAGTCTTCTGTCCTGCCATCCAGTAATTTTTCTACAGGGCTACACATTTATCAAGTGTGCTGTTTGTCTTCCATAATGTCAAAAAGCAAAAAATCTTACTTTATATTACATGGTTTTGCCCAAAAAACTGTACTGTCAAATAGAACCCAAACAAATTAACAAGGTATTTATTAGAAAGGCTTTACTTCCTAAGGCTTTCTGAAAACAGTCTGTTCTTCTGAAGGCATCTGAAAGTTTTAAGTACCTAAATATGCTAAATTAGGCATAAATATGTACATTGAACATAATGGTGGGTATTTTTAGAATTTAAATAAAATACTATGATATTATTACGCTATTTTTAATCACACTGTACTGTCTCTCTAGAAAAGGGACACTGAACAGTCAACAATTCACATAACCTTCCTCAGAAAGACAGTTTTCCTACATGGGGTTGTATTTCTCCATTCTTTCCTGAGGAACCCAGAGAAAGACAGGATGAAGTTTAGCAGCTTAAAAGCAAAGCAGCAATTATGTCATTTGGCTTGAGGTTTTTGGGGGTTTGATTACTTTTAAGTATAGAGACCAATCTACCAGCAAGCCCCACATACAACACAGTATTTATTGTGCAAGAGCCTTCCAAAGAAGAAAACCACCTTTTGGTGTCTGTCTGCTGTACAGTACCTCTAGCATAGATCTGATGCTCTAGGTTAGTCAAACTGGCTGTACTCCTAGTTCTAAGGTAGACAAGAGGAAGGCCTGGCAGACAGGAAAGACAAAGTTAGCAGGTAAGAAAAACCACACAAAAACAGGCAGATCTTCCCCTGCATGCACCAGGGAAGACACACATCATGCAGTTATGAGTCTCTACCCATTGGCTCACACTAAGCTGGTATTTGAAATGATAAAATTTCTTCTAGAAGGAACGAACTCTGGGAGAAAAGAAGCTGAAAAGACCTGCCACATATCAAGAGTTATTACTTAGGTGATTATTTCACAAAGAACACTGAGCTTTTTTCCAGACACTCAGTTATATTGGTCTTTGGGGCACAGAAAGAAAAAGATTCTCTCTGAACTGCTCACGCCCGAAACTCAACACTCTGATTTAATCCTTGACATGAGAGTCACTCATTAACTGAGAGTGACACACAAAAAGGAAGCAGAACTAGCAGTGCAAAGCTCTCACTCAAAGCTAAGCAGCCAGAAAGCTTTTTGTTTTAAAAGAACTGAACACAATTGAACAAAAAACAGCCTGTCTTTTTTTTTTTTGCCAAACATCTCTAACAAATCACTGTATGCTGTGAAGCCAAAATACTTATGTTTGTAATACATTAGACAGATGACTGTGTGTGTCAGGACTGTTTCAAATAAAGTGTGATTAATGAGCAACATACTCTGCCCAAAACATGGGGGATCCACCGAAGAACCCATCCAGTCTTCTGAGCTGACTACATTCACCTCTTTGTCCTGTTTACAGTAATCTTCCATCCAGGACTGCTTGGTACATGTGTATTGCTCTAGAGGAATGTAAGCACAGACAGCCAATGTCTCCGAGGTGGCAGGAAACAAAGTCACTGAAAAGTGTGTTAAATTCATCACACTCAAGTTACTGCACTTTAATGGCAGAAGTTTTACTTCCATGCTTTTTCTGTGAGTCACTTACATAAGTTAAAGACAAACAACAGCTCATAAAAATCACAGCAGTGTCTTAAAAAACAAATATATTCCTAGGATTTTATTTTTTTAAAAAAACTTTCAGTGGAGTTTCATGTTCTTAAGATACTCCTATGGCAATCTAAGAGCTCTCCCTGCTGAGGCAATTAACCTTAAATATTTTCATGTTAGAAGGACTTCCTAGGGTTTGGGGATTTTCTTCTTTTTAAGAGGCACATGCACATTCCTGCATAAATATCAAGACTCCAATTGAGTCCTCTGGCACAATATTAATCACAAACCAGCCTCACCACTTGTTATCACTGGTATTAAAAAGCATCATCTTAGGAATCATTGATTTGCTTCTTTTCTTGCCACCTTTGCTCTCCTCTTTCTGCCAATCCCCCAGGTTCTCCTTGGGGGAGAAAGGACCAAAGAAGGTTTTTCTCTGACATCTGCAAGCTCAGATTTTGAGACTTTCTTATTGTGTCCACCAAATAATTCAGAATGAGCAACAATATTCCTGGGAAATGCTCACAATCAGAGCCTCACCACACAGAAGCTCACATTAAACTGGAGTTAATGATGAACAAAATATTTTGATTTCCAGAGGTGGGAATTGACAGCTCAGGTGAGCAGAGACTGAAGAACTGAAATGAGTAGCTCTGCACTACACCTGTCCATGTACTGAAAAACAACAAGCTTATCAAAATATTCTTAAGCACTGTGAAGTATGGAAAGTTTTAGATGAAAGCCTGTTTCTGATTAAAAATAAATTTCAAATAACATATGAATTTGATAGAATTCATATGACCAGAGAAAGAATTCCTACTAACCTCTAAAATATGCAGTACATGTCTTTACACTTTCACAGTATCTGACAGAACACAGGCTGCCTGAACACACACCTGGAACAGTGTCCTGGGAAGCAGGGAGGGCCTTGGGCCGAGCCCGCTCCCTCCATGGGACACCAGCAGGACTCACTAGAGATGTGTGTCGTTTTCATGTAGTGAAAATCAGAGCAGAGTGCTGCTCTCAGGGAATATTCCCACATACCTATGAGGACAGAGGTGATGTTTATATCCAAGCGTGGTTTGGCCTTCAGTTCCAGCTTCAGGCGGGAAGGGTGGAGGCGGCTCGAGGCCTGCTGTTGCCAAGACACTGAACACGGCCACGGCTCAATAAATGGCTCCCAGCCTGAGAAAAACACAAACCATCACCTCTGCTACACATGTGGAGGCCACACTGGAATGCTCTTCACATATTTAGCAACGAAACTTTAATAATGAGATCCTTCACTTTTAATCTGCGTTCAAGATGAACTTGCAAGTCTACGGATTTTATTTACTACCTAATACAAATTTGCTCCAGCTCCTCCATTCAGACCATGTATACTATAGGTAGGGTCCTGCAGAAGCTTCTTAATTCCAATCAAACCACTAGAAGGCAATTACAGCTCCATATGTAAGCTAGCAGGAATGAAGCTCTCTCAAATAGCTTTGAAAATTATTTTCACACAACTATACATAAGTTGGCCTATTATTCAGTATCTCAAAAGACAAAGGTCTAGAAGGTATTCAAAAATCCATCCTACATATTTTTAAAAACAAAGTCTTTTTTAAAAACAAAAAAATTACATTATGACAGATAATTCCTCAGTGGTTGTCACCAATTACAAAACAGAAGATTTAGTTTCTCAATTAAAAAAACCCACACAACTAGATTACTTCCTTTTGTCAGTACCCACCCTGTAACTGAGGCCTAATTTGCTTTTTTATATCTAAAATATCAATTGTGATCGTCTTCTTATGTTAATCCTTTGTCTTCAGCCTAACCACCTGCCCTCACACGCTTTTCCTTCCTGAAACACGTAATTAACTGAATGCACCAAACAATTAAATACTAGAAGAGAGAAGAGAATGCAGAGACAGCTTGTTATGTAACTGTTGTGCTCCTGGATGACCTTTTTATGCAATTCCATTTGAAAACTTGAGTGCCACTTTCATATCAGCAAAATCTCTATTTTCCACATCCCTCCACCTGATCTCAAATTAGGATATCTGGTCTAGGATCACATTTTCTCACACACACACAGTCCCAAAAGCCAACCTTTCCCAAATTCCCTTAGAGGCATTTCACGGTGGGCGAACTTCAGGCTCCTGTAGTAGGAAAGGCTGTTTCCTAAACCTAAATAAGAAAACAACATCTCCCCAGGTACTTCACCTGAAAGCTCACGATTGTAGTAATCTCCAGAGAGGGTAAAATGAGCATAGCCTTCGGGGCTGGTTCTCAAATGTTGGAGAAAATTCAAACCTGGGCGGGGGAAAAAAAAGCAATGGAAGGTTTTGTCTCGTGTTTTAAACTGAAATGGTACAAAAAGCCTATCATAATACTCTTCAAATAACATTTCCAGACAGACACACTTTACAATATGGAGCCTCCCTAGGGTTCTGCTCAGGACAGGTTCCATTTGTTATGTGATGAATAAAGGAGAACCCAGAATCTTAACCCTACAAAGACTGCAATCTTCTTAAAACCAAAACTTAAACCAAACAAAACCAAGAAAACAAAGAAACTCTAAAACCTCACACAAGCAGCACCTACACACTGCCAGCTGAAATTTCACAAGTCCTGAGAACCCAGAGCATGGTGCTGAACACACCCAGAACTGGCAGTCAATTCATGCAAGGCACAACCAGGCACTCACGTGAAAAGGTTAATTCAGCCAGGGGAATGTCACAGTCCATGCAGTCATCAATAAAGCAGATGCATACACTTTCTGCCTTTATTTCCACTCCAGAGATGAACTGGAAAGGCACAATGCCCTGGCTATCTCGACCAGAAGAGGTCTGGGAAACTGATTTCAGAGGTTCAGCATTCTTAAACAACCAACTCGCTGCTTTTTTCAAGTCACCTTAGAAAAAAGCAAACACCCAATGAATCATCATCTACTTTCTCATTGAAATGTACTTATTAAAAAAACATAGAAGCAAACTAATTCCCTCTCTCTTAAGAAAAATTCTCAACAGTACCTTGAACATGCTCTATTTCATAACATAAATATGAGAAGATTGTAAAGACGTTGGTATTTTCTAAGAGTAAGAAATGTGTTTTGAAGTTTGCAAATAGAATAATAAAAATCTGTAACACTATGCATGCCTATAGATAAGGTGGGAAGCATGACAGTGCTAAAGGAAAAGAATCACTTGTGTTAAAGCATTGTCTTCTTTTCATGTATTGCATGTAGAACGTGAGAAAATGGGAGTCAAAAAGGGAGACATGAAAACACAAGCTCTCAAGAGAAAGTGATGGATAATAGCATAAAAATACACCATAAAAAATAACCAACCTGCACACAACTAAAACCCCCAAACAAAATACACTCAAGCACCCCACATCTGACATCCCTAAAGGCAGGCAGAATCCTTGGCGGGGTGGGTCCTACACAGCAGCAGAACAGGAGGAAGAATGTTTAGGATTACAGGCCAGCACAGTCAAAGATGTTCTAAAGAAGGAAACAGTGCCTGTGCATAACCAGCTGACAGTCTAAAGGCTTTACTTAATTGCAATTAAGGTAATATGAACAATGTGCAAACCCCTACTAAGAATATCTGATGTTACCTTGGCAGATCAAAAGAGCTTTACGACAATCTTCCATACTGAATCCCAATTCCTGGAGGCGAGCCAGCTGGACCTCTGGAATTAACAGTTAACCAATCATAAATCCTTGACAGTTATCTACTTGTTTTCTTTCTAAAATCAAGATATATCTGTATGAAAAATGGGGGTTTGTTTGTTTAAGGTTGCAACTGTAGGAAAAGCACATGATTCAGCACTGCTTTATTTTTTTTTATAGTATCATCAGGACAATGCCATCATCAGACAGTTTTTATCAGCAAAGGGTTCTACAACATGAAGATAACAAGTTCTTTTGTGTTAAGCATATAGATGAGCTTGTAGAAACCTCCTTTAGATATGAAAAATGGCTTCACTCCAAGAGTGAAAAACATACCAAGAACAGGATCCAGCACACGTTTGGATCCATCTCTGGTTTCATGTGCCCAGGAGGTCTCACTCCCCAGTGAACTGCAGGGATCAGCAGCATTCCCAGCACTGGAGGCAGCTGAGTCAGGCAGAGCCACACTTGTCTGCTGGGGGATTGACTTTGCAATTGCCAGAAAGAGCTGAACATCATTGTAGGACAGCCTGATATCCAGTGCTTGCAGCTGAATCTAGAAGAAAAATTAAAATACGAGATTCACTCGCCTTTTTCTACACGTTTTTCTCATATACTTTAGATAGTAATAAAGCTTTTCCCATAGGAAGACAATTTTGTGTTAAAATCTGATGACCACACTGTTGTAAAGATCCAATAATAAAATTATCAAACTTGCTATTATTTACCAACAACCCAAAGTGTTAAAAGCATATCTCAGGGAAAAGAAGTTTTACTTTGATATAATGATTAAAAAAGTCTCAAAATAGAACTCTCCTCTAATAAATCCTAACAATTATAAACCGAAAATACAGAAAAATACCTTTTCCTTTCAGGTATTAGTAACTATCTAACACGTCTACATTATCAGCCCACTTTTTTCCTCCACTATTAATCTCCGTAACATATCCCACAAATCACTCTTTCACTACAACTACAAGCATGTTTTACATGCTTGTTTCTTTTCCTTTTCCACTTCAGGAAAAAATTATCTTATTCTCTTCTTATGCACTTGAAAGTCTTCTACTGAATCCTTGGGCACAAAAAATATCTCTGCTGGTATTCTCTATTGCATAGAGTTTTATTCAGGCCTTCAATATTACCTCTAGAATAGGAGGAAAATCTTCACTATTGAAAGCATCCAACAATCCTGAACCACGTGGGTAGGAAGAATTCCCAACAAGTTCCATATGAATCTGTACTGGATCAATAATTGACAGTGCAGTCTCTTGCTCATTTCCTAACCGGCATGAAAACACCTAAAAATGCAAATTATTTTTTTTAAATTATGAACTGAGAGAACAGGCCTGGCAAGAACTATCAGTATTTTGAGGTTACAGTCAAGTGCTTCAATGTTTTAACAGGAACAATATAAAACTATTCTTAAAACTGCTGTAAAATGAGAGCATTGGACGAGGAACTAAAAAACTTCAAACACCAACTGTGGACTGTTCCTGTTGTACATATATTTAAAGTATCTTCACAAGCTCCTTTGATTTTAGATGTTTTACAGAAGCAAATTCATTTGTTCTTACCTCAATGCCAAACAAACTACCGGAGAAAGGACGATCCAACAGCTTGGGCTTGTAAGTGAGAACAGTCGTCCCCTTCAGAATAATTGCATTGGTATCAAAGCAGGCCATGTCTTCAACCACCACAAATTCAGTTCCTTAACCAAACAAAGTGACAAATAATAAACAGGGCAGTTGGCAGTATCATTAAGGTACTTTAAGCATTTGTAGCAGGTTTCTTATTTCCTTTAACGATCCTGGTTTTACACCAGCAGATGGTTTGTAATGAGCAAAGCACCTACAACAGCTCTACAGAAGAGCACATTTACCTGTCACATTAACCTTGACCTCCAGCTGCTTTTCTGCAGTCACAGGGAGTGAGGAACGCTTGGTAACCACTCCACTTTTCACTGTTTTGGGCACTACGGTTGTGTCACTGATGTAAGTTCGCTGTCGGGATGAAAGGGGATTTTCCCGCTTTTTGGTATCTCCAGGAGTGTATAAAAACTCATGAACCAGCAACAACCAGTCAAATATCAGGAACACACGAAGATTGTTCAGAACAACTGTGAAACTGGAGGAATCCTTAGTAGACCTTTTAAGAAGAGAGAAGCACACAGGTGAACTTTACATCTTGCAGGTATTTAAAATCATGCCGAAAACTACCAGTATCTAGTAAGAATTCTATGGAATGTTATAGGGATACACTTAGTTTACAGAGTGTTTGGCCTTTAAAATACATACATAAATATATATATACACATACATATATACATACACACACACACATATATATATATACACATACATACATATATAAGTAATTGAAATTCAACAAATTGCTGTACCCACAGAAACCAAACAGATTTTAACAGCATAAATTCTAAGTTGTACTGATACAAGAGAAGGATTGAAAAACTACATAACAGGAAATTTATAAAAGCTCCTTTAACACACATTATTGATATTAATTTGCAAAATCTCAAATTTTAAAATAGATCTTTTTATTATCATTTTACATCTGTTGGGTATCAAACCTAACATTCTGCACGTGAAACTCAGACCTGACTCCAAGATAAAAGGTAGAATGTGTTTCCTCTCACACCCTATGAGCATTTTGCAGCACAGGAAGCTGCTTTGTCATTCAGAAAAAATGTCAGCCTGCCTGAGCTCCCGGCATCACATTCTGAAGGTCTGGCTAGGAGGGATAAAAGTGTTTGGCTTCATGATCTGGAATACCAGTTCTATTTGGTCATGCTAACTGGAAAATCATCTAAGTGCTTAAATATCATGAAACAATTTTCTATCCAGCACACTGTGAGCTATAAAATCTCCAAAGAACTGTGATGCCTTAGGGGGGAGCAGCCTCTGCCTGTGCTGCTTCCAACAGCAAAAGCCTTTAACCCTCCCTGGCTCTCCAGGATATTTCAAGAGGCACCAGCCAGTAAAACACTATCACTGAGCTCTGCCAGCCCTTACATCTACTGCCAAGGATGCTCTCACCACTAAAAACAGACCACATGCTGCTGTGGCTGAAATTTAAAAGCACAACAGTTGGGAAGAAGATTCCTGAAACTCTCACTCATAAACCAGAATAGGTTGTACTGTGCAAACTCACTGTGTCTAATGCAGGCAGCTACTGACCTAACAGTTCTGTGAAAACCATCTGGGGTTTTTAGGGTTTTTTTTTTAAGTAAACCCCATTTTAATTTTATTCAAATTGAAATGTTGGTGTCTTTCTGAACACATTTATTAGGCACCTCAAACCATCATGCAGCATCCAAATCTTCCAAAACAAATTTCTCTCAATTGCCAAGTTTCTTTGGTCATTTTTTAAAAACAAACACCTTCAAAATTTTCTGCTGGACTAAAATAATCCACAGGTTTTTTTCTACATTACTCCTGCAATTGCTTCAGAAGGCATCATACTAATAGAAGAGTCAGAAAGCTGAGTTTGGTCAGTAAATCTGATCAAAAGTGAAAACAACATCTCTTGTCATCTCACTTCACCTTCTTTTTGTTAGTTAACATCCCTCAACAAAACACCACGGAGACAGGTAGATACTGACATTATATTCCAAATTTCAATACTAAATTAGATCAAAACAGGTAAGAAAAAACAAACAGGGTAGGATAGAATACAGAAGAGAATACAGAGATTGTTTTTGAAAGAGGTGCCATTTCTGTCTGTCTTTGATGCTCTCAGAAAACCTCGTGTGACACCTGCTGGGAAACAGCTTTTGTGCAACTTATATTAAAAATTCTACAATCTGCTTTTATGCACACATACAAGAGATGGGCCAGATTTATCAAGCTTTAAGCACTACTGATTTTAATAGGTCAGACCTTCATCTGATTAATTACACATCTAAAGCTAAATTTTATTGCAACGAGTGAAAAAAAATATCCAACAACTTCCAGTTAGTTAATAATTGGAGATTTCTATCTATCAAGTACCACTCACCACCCCAAAAATGTCATTAGACTGAAATACAATGCCAGCAAGTTTATGTACATTAATCAAAGATGTATTAAAACCAGGACAATACTGATTATGTCATTATTAAAACCAAACAAATCTCAAAATTACAAACCTGAAATGCAATTCTATCTGGATTGCTCCTGGGCTACTGGTATTCTTTGATGACTGAAAGATGCAATTGAAGACATTTGGGGGGCCTGCAGCATATTTCTGTCCAGCATAACGAGTGTCAAAGGCCATCATGGAATGAGAAACCAGATTTACAGACTTTGTTCCATTTGAAGAGCTTTCAAAAAGCAACTTGGATTTCTTAAAATCAAACCTGGGACAATAAAAAGCAAAAGAATACACTGAAGAGACTTACAGTTTATTTATTCTCTGGAGTCCCTTACTTTGCAAGTATGGCACACTGTTGAAATCTTTCATTTAGATATTTTCTAAAACAACTATAATCATGTCTCATGTCGCAGACACAGAAAGCAGATCTATACTGAATGTAATATTTTCTATTGATAAAAACCCTTCTTGATTTAAAAAAACCCAACAAGCTAACACAGCAGAAATTTGTTTTTATCACTTTCCTTCACATCATTTTCTCAAAATATTATTTGTCTTGGGCAAGTCAACTGCTTACTGGGCTGTTATTTCAAGGACAATTGGAAAGACAGATGGCATCTTTTGAACAGTGTTATCCCCTTCCATCTTTCTGAGCAGCTCAAACTCTCAATTTGGGCTCTAATTAAGAAATTCCATTTCACTGCATTATTAAACTGTAATTCCACATATTATTTAATTCTTTTCCTGTATCTTTCACAGAAGCATAGTACTTAGGATAAAGTATTCCAAAACAAAAGAACATTCATACCTGGCTAAAGAGCTGTATCCATCTCTTCCCTTTGGATCCATCAGTTCCAGGCTCACGTTAACCATGTCAATGAGGAATGACATGGAAGTATACACCTCTCCACTCAACACTGTCTGAAAGGGGAAAACACCAACATTCTTTTTCAGAGCATCTGTTTAACTTTCATCTCTGAATTAAATTGTATTTCAGACAAGTGCAAACAGCCTTTGTGTGGTGTCCTTCTTCTCCCAAGAGTTTCATTAACCATTACTGGGGAAATGTTACATTTCACAAGTGTGGCCTTTAACTTGAAAATGACCATTAATCCATTTTCACACTACTGGTCTACAGCTTCTTTGTTCTTAAAATGTTGCTGCCACCATCAAAATCTGCAAAACCCCCAAATATTTCACGGGAATTTCAGCTGCACACAGCTCCTCTTACATGAATTCTTGGATCCTGCAGATCGTAGGGGCGCATGAACTCCTCGATGGGCTCCCCGAGGTTGTTCTCCAGCAGCCCACGGATCAGTTTGTACTTATTCAGATCCAGAGAGCAGTGCACTGAGGACAGGCTGCCATGAATGGATATGTCTGCCACAGCGTGACTCAGCTCCCTGCAACAAAGGGGAGAATCCTCAGCATTTCCAGGAGCTCCAACACAGCAGGCAAGACTTTTAGGTGCAACACCAAGCATCTACAACACTGCTGACAGCACAAAGTGATCCTGTTTAAACTCACTTGTCCAAGTTTCTCTCTACTTTTAACTTCAGTCTGAAGGGTTCTGTTAGCAGGCTGCCTCCTGTCTGCCTCACCAAGAAGGATGGAAAGCTCAAATCTGCACTGGTATCTTCCACAGCCTTGGAGTACTCTCTCTGATATCTTTCTGCAGCAAAGATGTCCATGTCCTGCAGATCAACCACAATGCAGTCTAAGAGGCAGATGTGATCCTCTGCAAGTGCACAGGAGAGAACACATTAAGAAAGAAAAATAGAATTTGTACAGAACTAGTGCTAATTCTTTTAAAAAGAAATTTAATTTAGTCTTGATATTATTCCATTTTAAAAATTTTTTTATTCATGCTCATCAATCTCTGTAACTACCAGATACCAAGAACATTCACTGGTCAAAGCAAACTCTTAATCAGGAGTCCAGCTACACTGCTTGTATGACTGCACTATGCACCTCAAAACACACCCGATCTGCAGGACTGTTCTTCCAGAAACTGAACTGCAACTCCCTCGTCCTTTAAGCTGCACAGATCAGCCTCAAAGCTCAGAAGTCATTCCTTCGCCAAGCTACAATCTTCAGACCCAGAGCCTTATATTTTTCACTGTCAGTTCAAGACATAAGCAAAATGTCACTGTACTACTTGACGAGAAGCTCCACGGGGTTTCTGCTGCTCCTCACATACCTGGGCTCTCAGGGGTTGGGACAACAGGCAGCTTGGATTGCTGCTTACTCGATGTGCTCACTGCAGGCTCACTCTTCAGCCTAGAAATGTTTGTTCCTGATGATTTTTTCATGACCAATCCTTCCATTGCTACTTTGGACTCATCAGCACTTGTTTTCTTCACGCTGTGTTTTGGGGTTCCCAAAGGAGAGGAAAATTGAACTGAATCCTGCTAACGAAAAAAATTTTGCAATTAACAAGAGATTTTTAATTTAAATTCTAAGGCACCAATGCACCGAGGTTGAAGCTGCAACAAATTCCAGTCAAAATTAAGTATTTTATTGGAATGCCAGTATCTTATACTGTAGAGAGATGGCTAAACTTTTCTCCTATAATCTTAACAGCAGATGATAACATTTTCTTTGTTAAAAAGTTTGTTTCAGCAACATTTCCCAAAAAGCTGTGGAATTTTTAAAATGAGAAACCAATTCAAAAGCAGAGAGTTTTGAACAAAACAGAAAAATTGTCATGTGTATTAAATTAATACAAAATGGAGGAGTAAGACTGTCAAGATACTGAAGGCTTCTGCAGCATCAAGACTGGTAAATATTTAAAGCTGTTTTTCAGGTGGTGAAAACAACATATGCCATTATTTCTCCAAGATTGTGTCAGCAACTTTATATTTTGTTAGAATATGTGAACAAACACTTCTACACATTCACATTTTATGCACATTTAAATACTTCGGCTGTGACACCAAAAACGTGTCCCAAAATTTTCCTGCAGTAGCTGAGTTTAAGGTCGAATAAATCCCTACATTTAGTGTTAAATTCCTCACAGGTGAAAAAAGAAAAGTTCATTTATACCGATGTAAAACATTTTAGACACTTCCCCACCACAACTTAAACAGCAGAAATTCATGAGCTGTCTTGCATCAAAAACCTGCAAAGGGTACAGTTCACTACGAAAACAGTCACATCAACATTAGGAATTTCTTCTCCCAAAAATCCTGCTTCACCAATCTGAAGCCTTCTATGATAGAACGGCCCCAACCACTCTGGGATATGTCTGGTGGAAGAGGTTTACACACCATCTTTATACTCCAAGGCCAATCTTTGACTCCTGCATTGTGACTATCATTTCCCACCTTCCTTCCATATCCAGCTTCTGATGTCACATCAATTCCTACCATAAACTTTTCCTTTCTGGTTTTAACTCTTCGTCTTTTCTTCCCTTACACGGTTATAAATATTTTTGAAAAAGTGGAAAAAATATTTGCAATCATGATCAAGGATTGTAAGAAAAAAAAAATTGAGGACATTAACATTTAACTTCATACTATAAAGACAAGACTGAAAAGAACATGCAAAGAAAAATCATCACATCATTTAAAAATCTATGAATTTATGCAATTAAATTCAAATTAGCAGCTCCTCAGACATGCATAAAGAGCACACCACAACAAATTTAAATCCAATTCTTATAGAATTCAGCAAAATCTTTAGAACAGAAACATCATTTTTAATAAAGGAAGGAACTTTTAAAAATGCTAAATTCCAGAAGAATATTTCTTTTTTTAAAATGAATGAGGAGCACCTGAACACTGCTATAAAGATGTGAAATACCTCCAATAAAACAGGATCCTTGTATGCATTGCCTTGTAAAATCCGATCCTCAAAAATAAACACAGGACAAAGAAAAAATGAAAACAAAATGAAACAAAAAAAAATTCTAAACCACACCTAATCCCATTTCAAGCACTTACATTTCTACGGTGCTACATAACACAGTATTTTTAGGTTGAAATAAAATTATTGTGCAACCTTCCTTTAACCACTAACATTAATTTAGGAGTCTACTACTTACAAACCATTAAATACATCCACACACTACAGGAAACAACCCAATATCACAGGCCAGTATTTCCTTACAGCAAAGTCACTGATAGGCATCAATCACATGGAGGCAAGAGACACACCACAAAACCACTGCAGCAATTTAGCTGATCTAATTCCTCATCCCTTCAAAATGCAATTATCGGGCTTCCACACAACTCACCACTTTGTAGAATGGGTTAGATATAGAAAATCAGCCAAGAAGGGTCTTTCTCACCCCAAATTTTGTGGCTGCATCTCTCAAAACCAACACTAGCTACTCCTGTCCTGTGCCTTGCCATAAATGCAAAGCACTGGAAACCCTTCCCTAGGTTTAACCTAATCAAAGCAACTATACGCACTCAGTAGCACTGAGGGCAGAAAAATAAAAATTAAACCCAAATCTGTTCTCCTGTCTGTTCCAGCAAGTCTCAGCCAACACAGATCCCTGTTTTCTGCCACTCACACTGTGGAAATTTTGAGTGGTGCAGAGCTGGAGTTACCAAACGGGGTGAGCTGAAGCCCATCTGTTCAGGTGTGCACCCATCTGGGTCCTGCTTCCTCAGCAGAGCAGCTGCAGCCCGTTCAGCCTCCTTTATTCCCTCTGTTCTCTCAAAACACTCAGTTCAGTTTCTCTCTGCCTCAGTGCCTCAGAGAATAAGCCCAGGCAGGCAGGCAGCTCAGCACAATCAGCAGCAAGGCAAATCCATAAGATTTGCCAGCACACTGGCACAGACTATCATTACCAGTAGTATGAAGTCTATACATAAAGTAAAATGTAAGAATCATTCACAATTTTGATGTACAAATACAATGCACCAGAACTAGAAAAACCACAAGCTGCTAAATTAAGAAGCAATGTTCTTACCTTGTTCTTTAATGAAAAGGTGCCTGGCATTCCTGCAAACAGGAATCTGTTCTTCACTTTCAGTTTTCCCAGGTTAGCTACAATAAGACTGTTGGACTTGGAGCTTTCAGGTATAAGCAGAACAGGAGCCCCAGCCTCAATATCAAGAAGAACTCGGGAAGCTCGCTGGGCTTTATCTCTTACCTGGGAAGAGCAAAAGTGCATTAAAAAAAAAAAAAATTACAAAAATTGCAGGAGGCAGGTGACTAACTCATTGATTAGTACTGAACTCAGTAACATGACTCCTTGGTTTACAAAATTAAGATGTGGTAAGATTTTATACAAAAAAACAACAACAAGAAAAGCCCTCAAACTTGTTTCAGGCAGAGAATAAAGGCTTGTTAAAAAAGGATTATGATGCAAACAGGAAAAACCTGTGCAAGAGCTGCAGCCCTCAGGAGTGACACGTCCTTTGACCTCTGCTGAGGCAGAACAGACACTACTCAGCTCACTACTTAACAGATCACTTCAGAAAAATTATTTACAAAAGGAAAAAACCCCGTCGTTTAGAACAATGTTTCAAAATCAGATTCAAACTTCCCAAATGACGAACAATGAAGCATTTTAATATCCAAGTACTCACTGTCTTTCCTCCAATTACAAGAAGTGTATTTTAAAAGAAGATTATTGATTATATTAATTACTCCCACATTAGGTTGTGTGGTCTACTGTCATGTTCTGTATACTCTGTATTGATACCCTCCTATCATTTTCTATAAACTCTCTATTGATATACTCTATTCTATACTGATATACTCTATCAAGCCCTATGAACTCTGTATTGATACACTCCATCATGCAGAAGTTCAGCATCTGACTGGCTTAGCCCAGCAGCCAGCAAACTAAATCAGAGACATACACCTGAGTGGAACAGAAGTTCTCACTTGGTTCTCCTTATTCTGGTATTTTTACCTGGTGAACAGTGGAGAAAAAGGCAAGGTAACACCTTGACCCTTTTTGTCCCGTGCATCCTGCAGGATTCAGGTGCCAAAGATTTAAGGAATGTGCAAATTTGGTATTCTGCACTTTCAAAACTACAGCAGGATGGTCCTAATTAAGGTCTCTTGACTACAAGATGAGCCTGAGAAATCTCCACAAACACCAAAACTCAAACTTCCCACCACTCACTTGAGCCGACGCATTGACATACATTATATATTGCATTTCAACTGCAAAGAACAGGCTGGGAAAGAACAGCAAAAAGACCCAGACATACAGTTTGTCCTTCGATGGCTGCTCTTTGCCTCCCCAGGACGTCCTGCAGCTGAGTGAAATGCTGGATGAATGCCACCACCTCTGCCTGGAAGCGCTGGGTGTGCACGTACTGGACGGACGCCATGCGCAGGGTGACGCGGATGTCACACTCCCTCTGCAGCAGCGGGTCCGGCCTCCCGTACCTGCAAGAAGGGTTGAAATCAAAATTTAGCAATCTCAGCTACATTTTACATACAGCACTAGTCGGTCTTTTTGCATTGAAAATAGCAATATAGAGGAGTTAACTGATGGTCACGGCGTGTAATTAAAACTATTTCAATTGCAGACATGAAAAATGGGGTTTGTATTAAATTTTTCTAAATCATGCATATTTAAGTGCTGCTGAGTTTTAATTAAGCTAACAGGAAAATTCTACATTTGGAATGTACCTTTAATCTCTGCATACCATAGAACTTTGGTGATTTTATACCAGAACAGTGGCTTTTAAGGTAAGTATTCCACTGCATGATAATGTGTACATTCAACTCTGAATCACTGTGCTGTCATATTTGAAATTAATTCCTAACACTACCTGGATAATTTCTAATCTGATTAATTCTAGTGAGTGGAGTAGGGGATGGAAAACCAGGAAACATCACAGGATAAAAACTATTGCTTTAAACAAAGCCAAGAAATTCAAAATTATACTATGACAAAAGCAAACCTGTAACTCCAAAATTATGGAGCAATGAAAAATCTATTTCATCAGCTGAAAACCTCTTCCAGCTTTATAAAAAAAAATATTTTAGCCAGGAACAAACTGTCATGCAACTACTTTGAAGAAGAGCTTTAGAGGGAAATAAAAAACTACTTTTCCTTTTCCATGTACATTGCAGGACGAAGGTAAGTTAAAAATCGTAAGTTTATGACTGAAAATATTCTAAGCTTCACTTGAGTCACAAGAGGCCAAAACAGAATCATGCAGCCTTGACAGTTGTGGGTTTAGGTTTTCTGAGTTTTTCCTTTGGTTTTTGGGGGTTTGGAAGTTAATGGAGTAACAACCTAATACTGAGCAACAAGAAGTTTACATTCATACTTAAAGATGTGGAAAATGAGCGCTTCTTCACCACTTGTAGTGAAACGTTCTCTGTAATATTCTCCATGAGCTGTAAGATCACTTAAGGACAGACTTCCAATACTTCCCTGCAAGGCTAAATCTCCTTCTGGAAAACAAAGGACAGACATCAGGATCCTCAAACACAGATCAGTTACTAAACCCTAAAAGTTTCTAGCAGTGGGATAGCCTGATTACAAGTAATTAAATAATTAAACCTCATGTTCAAAGAAAACCAAGCCTTTCTGCTACAGAGATTGTATTAAGCCAGACATAATTCTATGTTTTACACACATCATGTGATCACACCACTTTGATTTGTGAAACTTAGATACAACTTATTTTTTCCTCTGAAACAGTAATAAAAAATGTTGTTCTGCTCTGTGAAAGTGAAATATTAAAATTCCAGCCAATCTCAGCTAAAATGATGAAGGGTTTAACAACTGGGAAGGAATACTAGGATTTAAATTAAATCCTGAAAAAGCAGAGGAAGAAGCAGTGGGAGAATGTGTACCTTGCCCAGAAAAAACACACAAAAGCCCAATGAGCACCAAAATAAAAACATTTCAAATCACAACTCCAGTGCACACCTGATTTTATTTTAAGCTGCAAACAACCTGAGCCCTTCAATGTACTCACCAATCACTTCCAAGTGAGCTGCAAGTTTTGCCACACTGGCTTTAGCAAGCTCACTGGTTGTCTTATTCAGGACTAAGGATAAAGAATGGACCTGGTCAAACAAAACAGGAACAAATTGGTATGAAACAACACGACTTCAGAGCTCAAACACCTTATTTAGCTTTTTTTCATAACAACTGCACTGTAACATATGAACAGCAAACAACAATTATCTGACTGGGAGACACTGAAGGACAGCAACATTTTTACTGCCTTGTTTGCACATTAAAGGTCTACCAAGCAACTCAGAATGATCAGGCTAACAACATATCCCAGCACTGTTACCTTCCGTATCTTCTCTTTCAAGATTTGCCACATGTAAGTTAGACTGCAGGGCCTCTGGGCAAAGACTACATTATATACAAACATACCTCACATTTTTTAAAGAAAATATATGTTTATACATATAGATGTATAAACATACGTGGATATAAATGTATAAAATATACATTTTTCTTGTATAAATAAATTCCATAGTACCTAGAACAGCACAGTGCCAATTTCAGCATGTCAGCTCTTTTAATACTTGAAGCAACCTTTTCATTCAAGAGAGGGTTACAGAGCAAGGGAGACAATAATTTTGTAAATGCTCCCCTTTTCTAAAACTCCTACTTTTTTTTTAAAACTACATCTCCATACACTTTACATCTGTTTCTGAATTCAGGTACATTCCCCACTAGAATATAAAACATTTGATGTAAATGTCACCTTAAGTTTCTATAAACCAGATGTTTTATGACAGACAATCCAACTACTGTTTTGCATCTCAAGTATACCTTTAGATCCAGCTTAGTGTTTACAGGCTCTTGGGCTTGAGAAGCTGACAAGGAATTTATTTCTGATTTGATTGTCTGCTGAGTATCTTCAGGCTGTGGCTTCATAGCATGGTTATCAGCAGTGGATCCAATCCCAAAGAAATCCAGTATCACTACCCAAGTTTGCAAAGTTATTAAGACATCTAGACAATTAAAATCAACATCTACACTACGGTTAATTTTGTTATAGCGAGAAGAAAATTCTGGATGTTTCCTATCCACTAGAAATATATTGATATGAACTAATGAATCATCAAAGTTACTTTTTCCACAGGGCAACCTGGATCTGTCTGCTGATGGAGAAGGAGGTGGAGTCAGAGGATACTCAGAATCAGTATCTTCTTTTTGCTTCTTACGGGAGGCACAAACTGGTCTTTGGTACAGCTGAAAGACATTGGGTGCTTCTTCCATATGGGAAGGGAGGGAACGTGGCATATCTGGATATTCTGCATTGGATACTGAGGGGCAGGACTGTGAAAGATACTCCTTATGTGCTAAACTGGATGGCTTGGGTGCTCCACGGGACACCATGAGGTTCTTATACTTAGAGTCTGGTTTCTTTTCCAGGAGATCTTCCATTAGCAGGGAACGCAAGGCAATCTGAATGGACAAGGTCTGAGGGTGATCTTTGGCAAACTCAACATCAAAATCCTGAAACTTAAGGCTGACAAGACCTTGTGCCCCGAGCGTGAGATCACCACTTAACTGAACCTGGAGCTCTGAGATATTAAAGTTTGCTTGAATCTGAGTAAACGACTTTGTTTCCCTGACAGCTAAGGGCTTGTTTGGAACAGAATTAAAACTAGAGTGGCTGAATAGGCCATTTTCCTTCCGTTCACTCGGGAATTCTGTGCCTGTACTATGAAGTGATGCTGAGGGAGAACTAAGACCAGCTGGAGATACAGAAGTGGTTGAAAATTTGTTCAAGTCTTCATTGTAAACTAAATTATCCAGAGTCTGAAGGACTTGTTCATATACATGTTTTGCTAACACCACCTACAACGTAGAGAAAAGAAACAATCATCACACTGGGGCTCTCTGTATTAACAGAATCAGTACATATATTTAAAAACTCTCAAGTGGAATTTAAAACCACACAAATTTTAAGTTCATTCAAGAAATCCAGAACAAGGTACAATGCAAAGTTGAAGTAAAACAGTTCTGTATTAACTCTGCAAGATGACACCACCTGGAAACACATAGGATGGGATCCTACAATAGGATACCTTGTATTCCTGGGCAAAAACCATCCACACAGAGTTAGTAAAAGTTATTAACTACAAAAACTAGCCTTCATTTGCCATGCTGAGATTACACAGTAATACATGGGACATTCTACTTAGCCATTGCTTGTCTCCTTAGCTTCAGAACTTTCAGTTTCCTCTATTTAAAATCTCTGCTCCTGCACAGATTTTTTCAAGATAATGGCATTTTAATTCTTAGTTTCAACTAGAACTGCAAATAAACTTACTTGGACAGCGTCATTTGGACAGTGACACATTTACTTTTCCTTCTGTGTTCAAGGTAAGTAAAGTTAGACAAATTCATAAGGATGTCTAAAATGTCCCCAAACAAGTTTAAATGTTGGTCACTGTTATTACAACTTAAGACTGTCTCTTCTAACCACATGTATAAGGATATGGTTTCTAAACTACCAACACGTCAAACCTGAAGATACTGTCCTGAAAAAACTTATCTTCTATCCTGGGAAATACTTTTATATTGGTAGTGGAAATACTACATTTCTGTACCTGAAGAGGGTTCATAAATTTCCCTTCAATCTTCATAATGCTTGATACTCCAAAGTCTTCATTACTCAGAGGAAAAGTTAAATCCAAATCTCTCTCTAGTGGTATCTTTTCCAATTTAAACTGGATGGTGGTGTTATTCAGAATGTGGAAAGCTTTAAGAGAAAGTGAAGTTAAAACAACAACAGAGTAAGTGAACTGATTATCTGATAAAGACTGTACAGAAGAGATAACACAGTAGCTACTGAACTTGCTCAGAATCTGAGCAATGCTGGACTAAGTTTGTATAGTTATGTTTTGCTCAATTTCTGCTTAAAAGGCACCATTCCAAAAACAGATATAAATACAATAACTAGCCCATTGTAATTAAAATTGACCAGTGCATTTCAGTAGGATGGGTGAGGCATAATATACAGTATTGTCAATACACGTTTTTAACACATATACTACCCCTACTAAAATAATTAAGACTTCTGTGATTAACATACCATGGCCTTTATGTAATGATTCAAAAAAGTCATGACGAGTAAAATGAGATTCTTCCTGGCTGTTAATGCTGGCAGGACCTGAGGAAGAATGTGGCCCATGAGGTATCTCATTTGCAGGTTCCTTCTTGCTTGTAAATTGACTACTATTTAATGAATACATCTTAATATCTTTAATTTCAACTTGCAGCCTATCACTTGTAGACTCATCTTCTCCTGGTACAAAATTCTGAATAGATATTTGTCCTAGATGACCCACAAGCAGTTCTGAGCTACCAGGCTTTCGAGGTATGGAGACAATTGGGGATTCAATGTTTACATTTAATATGAGCTTGATGGTATCAGTTTTGAGGGGCTGTGATCCAAATGCATCGCCTTCATTATCTTCTGCACCGGCAACATCTCTTGATCGTGGTGTGGTATCAAACAAAGAAACCATTTCACTGTATTCAGCAGTTTTAGTTGCCAGGACTGTAGTAACTTTTGAAGCTGCACTTTTCAACATGCTGCGGAAATTCTCTTCCAGCTCATCCATGGACAAAGTCAGTTCTTTCAAAAATTTGGCTGAGTGGTTGTAGTGTAAGGAGGCCATTTTGAGGTTCAGGGAACATTCCTCTTTCGACTTTTCTGTGAAAGTGAAACTTAAAGCATCTGGAAGGCTATTTCCATCATCAAGCCTAAAGAATAAAGATTCAAAGTAATCTACATCACCAATGAGATTTTCATACCTCCCTGTGTTCCCTATGCTCACCACATACTGGTTCTTTACATTGTCTTGGGTCAGATCCATAAGGTGAAGGCATCCCAGAGAGCCATTTATATCCAGTTTACTACACATGGAGACGTTGACTTTGGTGCCACCGATACTGGCTGTTGCAATTTTTCTGCCATATTTTTCTCCATTTGTCATGCCAACTGTCCTGAGGAGGAGTACATTTAACCAGTGAATATCAACTGCTACCTCTGTGTTCTGTGCATAAGTAGACTGGAATGTTTCCTGTTCCCTCCAGCCTCTCTCCAAGTCAGCTGTTAAAGGCTGAGGACTAGAATCTTCTTTCTCCTTGGGGAAAGACTTCTGGAGAAACCCAATAAGTTCAACAATAGTCTCTGGATTAAGGATGATATCCAGGTTGTTCACCTGTAGAGAGATCACCTGCAGACTGCTATCCAAATTCATGGATGGGCATTCTGCACTCACAAACTGATACTCTAATTTTATCAGGGACTCTTGATCTTTTCCAATGCTACCAAGAGAAGTGTTGGAGGCTGTAGTGCATCTCTCTGCCAAACCAGCTACATCAATGGGACGTGCATCTTGTGGTCCAGACACTGGGGACTGAGCCCTGCTGTCTCGAAGGCTTCCCGTTGGCACATCAAAGCTCAGGTTCTTATGAGAAGCCATCAAAAGATCAAAATCTGTTCCGTATGTTTGCATAGTATCAACCAGTAACAGCCCATGGACAGTGAGGGACACCTCTGCATCATATGGCCTTTTCACAAAATGGGCATTGGTGCCAAAAACCTTGAGCACAGAGATGTATCGCCCGTTACTCTCAACACCCAACTGCATGCAGTTGACTTTGAACTCAGCCAAAAGCAGCTGGGACTCAACAAGAACTTCCCGGGTGTGTTGCTCGAGCATGACAACACTCTGTGTTAGATTCATCACAGAATCATGCAAACTGCCAAACTGGTCTACCTCTGCAAAAATCTTGTCTTTCCCTAAATGTAGGGCATCTGAAGACTTAGCTTCAGATGTACTCAGCTGTGTCAAACAGTTCTTCAGAGCCAGGATTTTGTCCTCGTTGATATGAATTTTCAAGTCTGGCAGGTTGCCAGACAGGACAGCTCCAGGGTATTTTGGGTCAGATGTGTATATCAGTCTGCGCTCCAGCTGCAGGTGAACATTGAACTTTTCTACCACATGAGTTGGACCCACATCACTATCCTGAACGTGCTTCCAGTTGTCTTTCACTCGGCCCACCATGATCTGAAGGTCCATAAAAGAAAGTGTGTATCTCTCATACATTTTTTTACTCATTAAGTGTGCCTGAAGCTGCTCTTCACTTATTTCTACTCCAGCAAATTCAGACATTTTGATGCCACTATTGGTGTTGGATTCTGGTGGTGGAGTATTGGGAGGAGTTGCAAGAGGTGTTTTATATTCCTCATCACTCAGTTCATTGCCTTCTGAAGAAATGGCACCTGCACTCCTTTCAGAGTCTTCTGTGGATTAAAAAAAATAGTAAACAACAAATAAACAAAAGTATTCTCCTCCCTGCTCAGATGGTTCCCATCATTATCTAATCATCCTGTCTGAAGCCGTACTTTTTTAAACACAAAGCGTATCTGGTACTGTCCCTGCCTCTTCCCACTGTCACTTTTTCCCCCCTCAACAGGAAACCTACTACACTTCTACATGCACACAGGTGTCAGCCACAATACAGTACAGAAGCTATTAAAAGACACTACTGTCTCATTTTTAACTCACTTACTATGAGACTTACTTTTAACCAAGCTGTCAAAAAAAGAACCCATTACTCTGCCTACGCAATTCTTCTGATCCTTAAAACTAACTGAAAGGTAAGAGCTACTTAACTACAATATATTTATGATCAGAAGGTTTTGTCCAACTGGCTTTAGTGCCAAGTATTAACTTTCAGTTTATATCTTAAGAAAAGGATTTTTTCTACTTTACAAAGCAGGAACACCCCTTGAAACTTCCCTGTACTTTTTTACCCTTTTTTTTAAGCTCTGAGTTTCTGAAAGAAGATGGAAAGGAAAGGAAAGCTGCAGTAATTCTAGATCATACCTTGAGAATTGGTGAGTAATATTCTTCCTAGATCTACAACAACTAACACAGGATCCACAAATTTGAAATCATCGGGAAAGATCACCTGAGGGGCAGAGATATCAAGGCACACGGTCCAGCTTTTGCTGTTTTCCTGAAAGGTAAGAAGGAAGATGTAATAGCCCATAAGAAAACAAACCCAAAAAAGCCATGTGAAACATCTAATTAGCCACTTTTCCTCCTGATGAGCTGACTGTCACAAGCTCCAGCCACACTCAAGTTCGGTACCTTGTTAAACCACAGACTCCCACTGCAGTCAATAAAGAGACATTTTCAGCACATGAAACGTCCCCTGCACCACAAACCTGAATTGCCTGGCAGAAGAAGGAATTTCTACCACCTGGAAAAGTCCCCACCTGCTCACAAACATCACACAAACAACAAAAAACCTCACTCTTTAGAGCCCCAAGTCCTAAAATAAAAGGCTAAAAGTCTATATAGACATTTTGAGGGCAAAAACTTACAATGAAGTCTCCAACCAGTAAACGATCGATGGTTTGCCTGATTTCAGCTTTTGTCTGCATTTTCAGCTTGTTGTACTGTCTTCTGGCAGCTTCAGCCACTCTTGCCTCTAACTCAGATTGATAACCAAAACCTGCACAAGAGAGGAAAGACTGACTAGCTATAACTTTGTTCATCCATTATTGAATCAGAAAAAGGAAAAAAAAAAAAGAGAAAAAAAGAAAAGACTTATATTAAATTTTAGCAGTAAAATACAGGACAGGAAAACACAGCAGGTGAAAGACACTGTGCCTATTCACCAGGCTGCTGCATAGAACAAAGGAAGTATCTAAGCACAAACCAAACAATCCCACTAAAAAACCATTTCCCACTTTTTGTGGTCTTTATGTGATAGACTTTCAACCTGAGTTATTAAATTTGAGGGAGCCAGAAAGGGTGGTAAGTACAGCAACAGAGGAAATTCTGACTAAACACTTATGTGGATGTGTAGGCAGTGATTTTCTGTTCGCTTCATTGGCTTGTTTATTTTAAACTTTAATATTCATGGAATATTCTCATTTTGTGAGAAAACATGTCACACACACCTTTATATCAGGTAATTTGAATCTTTCAGTATTTGCCATATTCAGCAGAAGGAGAACTGGTATTTCAAAAACTTTTTAATGTTCCTTATTGTCACCTCTCCTCTCCTCAGAAACTGAACTTTAACAACCAAAACTGCAAAGACAGACACTTTACAGTGTTACAGGTTTAGGTACTAGACCCCCAAATCCTGCTGTCCTTAGAAATTTGTGGAACCAGTATGGACAAATCTAAAAATCAAGGTATCTCAAGAAGCTGTAACAAAGGGCAGCCTTAATCTAATCAACAGAACAGATACAACAGGAATTAGAATGCTATTTCCTCTGTACCATTACTATAGAAACTACTCTTTTAACTGTCCTCTCAAAAAAACTCCATCCATTTCCAGAAGAGATTACAGGAACAGATCTCCTTATTTATACATTTTAATTCAGGGGGTATGAACATCCACCATGGGCTATAGCAGCAATTTGCAATTTTAAAGCAGAAGTTGCAGCAGCAGGCAAAAGAAAAATCTCAAGTTCAATTAAACAAAGAAACAAGAGCAAAGAAACAACCCTCCAGAGAAGTCTCAGAGTATTGCATAAATTAAATTTAAAGTGACGATTCTTTGATTACTGTTTTATATTTCTAAGAATGAAAATAAAAATCGAAGACAAGAGAAAATGTAACCCCAACCCCACCAAAAAAACACATTAAAGGTTAACCTGAGGTATGAACCCTTCCCTTGTAGAAGAAGTCAGCTACTTTCTTAATGGCTTGTGGATTGTAAATAATATTTAGAGGTCTGGTACTGACTTCCAGGCGCCTCTCAAAAGTGCTGTGAATTGGATTTCTTTCATAAAGCATCTCAAATACTGGGGCATCAGGATCTGCAACTGAATAAAAAGTGAGTTATAAAAAGCAACTGTAAAAAAACCCAAACCAAAAGACAAAAGCAAAAAACAGCCCCCAAAAAATTTAACAACTGATTTTTAACTGGTGCTACTGGGAAAGTAGAAGTGTCTAAGAATTCTTCAGTAACAGAAAAAGAATATGATCAACTTCTACAAACAACAGAATTCAACACATTTTTATAAACAAAACCAGGTATAATCAGGGTCCTAATGTTAACTCCTAACAATTTCTTTTTAAACCAAAACAAAGAGAAAGTGCAACTCCTATTGTCTTGAGATACATCTTTTCTTCCTTTCTTTAAAGTCATCTTGCATGCACCCTCATATCTGAACAAAGCTTCTATGATTTTATCTTTACCATTTGCAAAAAGCATTTGCATGAATTCAAACTCTAGGCACTTAATTTTGAAATTTCTGGTTTGTAGGAATTATCTCACCAAACATAAAATGAAATCTTTACCAGTGTTCTGATTAGTCATTTCTGAGGACAAACTTTGGAGTCCAAAGGAAGACATGCAGCCAACCTCTTTTTGCTAATAAGAATTTAAAAGAAAAAGATTGTTTAGATAAAATCAACCAAGCCACCTGATATAAGCATAAAAGTCTTTTCTGCTGAAGTATATGTATAGTCTGAGATTATTATATACATTTTTCCCTGACAGGGTCAAACAAGAGCAGGCAGTATGACTAAGGAGTCAATACTCTCCACTCCTGCAGCAGACCGGCTGAACTCTGAAGTGCAAATTGCAGTCAGTACAAAGTGCAAAATACATGGGAAATCCTCATGGCTTTAGATTCAAATTTTGTTTGCTCAGAACAGAAATTTGAAATTTATTTCTGCATTTAGTGTAGCAATATACAGGTGAAGTAAAACCTTTATTTGGACCACAGAGCTTTATGGAAAAGAACAATCACTGATTAAGCAGCAATGCTTATTGCTCCAAAAATCAAATGTTGTTCAACAAATTATCTTCTTCCCGACACATATAACTGTAAGGTTAAAGTCACAAGCATATGGAGCAAAAAATGAAGAGTTTCTACAAATGATATTTGAAAAGGCAGGGGAAAAGTAAGTTCAACAGGTGGAAACTTTTCCTCGAGACTTTTCTGTTCTCTTTCTGGGATAAGAACTGTGTTGAGTTTTGGTGTGTAACTATTTTCATACACAATTATGCACCCTACATAGTATCTTATAGGGTTTTTTTCACCTACAGGATTTGGAAAAACAAGAACAGGAAATATGGTTCCTTCTGTTGCCAAATCCCTCAGGAAAAGACCACCAAGCTGAACTTTGAGAAGGGAAGACTTTCTGCGAGGAAGGGATTCTGCCAAGATCTTTACACCTGGAATATAAATACATAGAATTATTTTGTTTCTTTTAGTACACAGCATACATTTTATTTAAATTTTACAAATGACAAATACTGTCCAACAAACAAGTATTTTTTAAAGTGTTTATATATATTTATTTCTACTAATAAAAAATTTAACATGGCAATTTGTTACATAGTACAATGATTGTGAGGCAGCTCTGGTCTTTTTAGAGAAAGAAGAGAAATGGGCTTAATACCTGAAAACTCCAGCTGCATAAAAGCAGTCTCCTCAGCACACACCACCTTCTTCTTCCTGTGCAACAGAGTGAAAGAGCCACCCTGCAGCTGTAGATTTAATTTAGCAAAAACATGATCTCTCTTGGTAAAGGTATTCATGCTAGAAGCATCTGCAGCAGGATCAAAAAATTCATCTGCACCTAATTAAAAAAAAAAAAACCCAAAACCAACACATTAAATACATTAAATATCTGGAAGGCTACTGAAGGTTCCTGTGAATATGAAAAAAAAGATTTCTCCAGCTCTCAGGGGGAAAAACAGAAACAAAAAACAGAGCAGATATACCTTATACCTTAACAAAACTGAATAATTCCACAGAACTCTTCTATTTCAATCACGGTAATTTAAACCTGAATTTACAAAGACCCCAACAAACCAGTACTATTCTTAGACCCAGTCACATCACCTACCACACACACTTGAACAGAAAAAGTCTCAAAGCTTTGCTATAAATAACAATAACAGTGGAAGCAAATATATTCCACATACTGCTTTGGAAACCAGCAGGTATCCAGGTACTGAGATACTGCCCAGGTTGCTAAGCTGTAGGCAGGCTCTGCTGCCTGGGCACATCAGGTGTGACAGAGAATCCTTTAACAGTACAGGCCCAGAGCTGTTTCTGCCCACTGGACCAGGTATCAAACCATGGGAGTGAACCCTGTATTTCCATACCCAGTATGTCTTCTGGATTCCACTGCTCCTTCGGGTCTGGCAGCAGCCCTTCAAAAGGTTCACCTTCGTATGTCTGCTGAGCATATCCATACCAACCTCCCCAGCCAGGAAACCACGACTGAAGGTACTGCAGCATCCCAGTGCTGCTGCCATGGGCGGATTCTGCCGTAGGGGAACTTCCAATGGAATCAGGCAAGGGCTCTTTAACACTCTACGGTTTGAACGTTCAAGACATACACGTTACTGCTGATAAGTGAAAGAGCATCACCAGCATACAGAAAACATCACAATAAAAACACAATTCCATCTCCTATTACTCAGCACTCCAGCAGTGATATCCTTCAATCAATACTCAGCCTAGAGGAGAGGAGCAGCAAAGAAATAACAAACATCTCATCACTTAACTGCTGCATATTCATATGAATATATGAATATGCATATGATTATGCACATATGAAGCCATATGTCACTATTTAAATCTTAGTCTAGAAACACTAAACCAAAGAAGAAGTCATTTGGCACCATAAAGCACAGCTCTACATTTTAGAATTTGTATTTGCAAGAAATGGCGTTGTGTTGTTACAGATATTAATTCATATTTTATGAAGCGTGTTCACCCAGCCATTTCCATGAGGCTCACTTATGCCACATGTTTATTTTGGGAAAATATTCATTACAGGCCCTCATTTCTCTGTTTTTAAGATGAAGAGTGGCAAGAATCCTGCTGGGGAAGACCATCATACGATGAGACCAAAATATTGCACCGTGCAAATGACACAACAGTGAAAACTGCAGGAACTCAGCATTTCTGCAATTTTAGCATTAATGTCATACTTCTAAACCAAACAAAATACATGCTAAGGCTTTCCTTAGAAGAACAAGACCTCAGATAATCATTTAAAGATTGCAAATAATACCCTGTATGGAGAATGTTCTCACCTCAGCTAAGTCATGAAATTTATTATGAACTATCTCATATAGAACTTTCAACTCTTCGTAGGTCTGCTCATCCTCAATACGATGCATTTCTGCCTGGAAAGACAAAAAAGGTAAAGTACCTGTACTAAAAGAATACAGAATCTTGTTCACAAACATGTCAAATATCTCTGCACTGAGTTAGAGACTTGCAGAAAAAACTAAGATGGCATTAATGATCATATCCAAGTGCCTCAGCACATAAAAATTAATGAAAGTCATGTGGGCAATTGTAACATTGACATTTCCCTGAATTACAAATAAATTGCATTGTAACATGCACTATTTTAGCACTGTAAAAAATTCACAACTGTATCTTCCTATTACAAATCAGAAGAAAAATTTGCAGCACAAAAATTAAACCATGGAAAATAAACTGATTTAACAGAATGCCTTGCTTAGCCAGGGGCAAAAAAAAGCTTCTGTCTTGAGTAAAGACAGTGAAGGAAATGAACTGGGTAAATTAGGACAATGTAGAATTCACAGTCAGTTACTCAGACATGTTGTCTTTGTAGTGATTAACAAGTTGTTTGTGGGAACTGATGATTCACCCAAGTCTAAAAAATCTATCACGAAACAACAAAGCAAAAGATATTTTTCTAGTCCTCTGCCATTACCATTGTTACATTTCACAGCTCTGCTGAACACAATACAAGCTCTACGACAGTAGAAGTCTCTGGCTTTGTCAGCTACTATAAAATTTTCTGTACATTGACCTACTCCTAAGTTTATCTCTAAATAACACAAGTAAGGATTACACACAACCTAAAAGTATCAATAGAATTCCACCTTTAATTAACACAGGTGAGGTACACGCTTCTCTGAACTTATTTAAAGAAAAAGTCACAATGCACCTAAAGATAAAAAGCAGCTAATTCATCATTTTTTTCTTTCTGAGGTAGGTCATAGGTTCATTATTAGAGACACTAAATTCTTCATCCTCAAATCAACTGCAGAAAAACATAACTAACAAAAAACCCCAACAAAACCTCCCCAAAGAACCCAAACACACTCTCAGCGAGCCACAATTCTTCCCAATTATCTACCCAAAAGTATGGGTAGACACATTTCCGATATTTAAATACATTTTGGATCTATAGAGGACATGAGTTAAGAAAGCACATCACAGACTGTCACAGTCAGTTAATGCTATTTTTGGTGAACACTGGTTACAGCTCAAAAACCAGACAGCTTTTTGCAGAGCAAAACAAAAAACACATGCAGCACACACACCTCCCACAAGACCAGGTTTCATCATTAAAAACTCAACAGTGGTCAGCACACAGTCTGTTCAGTGACAACGGCCTGTAGTATAACTAAAGACGTTTCTAAACTCACCCAGATTTTAAATATGAAAAGATGAAACAAACCAAATATAAGATGATAATCAACACTGCAGAAGAAACTCAAGTCTAAATACCTGGTCAGCAGCAGACAGTGGTTCCCCCTTCAGCTTGCTGTAGTACAGGTCTGTGTAAGACACAGCATCCCGGGCCCGGCGCAGCGCGAACGCCCAGGTGCAGCGTCGTCTGTGCTCCCTGATCTCCGAGAGGTTCGCGTTCAGAGCAAAGATCCACCACTCCCGGCAGCTGAAACAGTTTGCAGTTACTGTGTTACCACTATGTCATTAACACAAGGCAACCCAAGTGCATGTCAAACTGGTGAAAGGCCCAGGAGACTCAGTGAAAAGCAGCAGTCCTGCAGCCAGCACAGATGGGCTGGTCCCAGACCCTGTGCAGGACACTGCTCCCCAAAGCCCCACCACTCCACTGGGATTTAGTCCAGCTGTCACGGATCAGGCACAGACAATAACATCTGGAGTTACACAGACTGGACTGAAGGCCTCAGGTAAGGATAATTTTGAGTTACATCTGAATATTTAAAACTGATTTATGAGGTAGGGGAACAAACTATGACAACTGAATCTCTAATGTACGATTATTTTGTACGTTTTTGCATTTGTCTCATTTCAGTTTTTCTAACATAGCCTGTAATACCCTACTGACATACGGAGATGCACTTACTTCTCTGTTACTGTAACCTTTGGCCTCCACTTCCTGAATTTAAGCTGTCGTTCCTTTCTAGCCAGTTCCTTTAAAAATCCCATGATCTGCTGATACTGCATCTTTTAATGAAACAATACAGAGATCAGTGAGGTGATACTGGAGTGTTTTCCAAAACTAAGGAAAGGAGAAAAAAGCCCAAAGAAATACCCAATCACATACTTGGTTTACCTGCACCAATGGCCTGCACATGGTGAAGAATTAAGATTAATGTTAATCATAACTCATAATTTTGCTCTCTGGTGTGACATATTTTCACCCAGCAGCTAGTACTTCATGTGTGACATTCAATTTACAGTTTTGTTTACAAATACACAGAATGAAATCACCTTCCATGTAAGTTTACCAACATAACATCAGCTGCTATTGTACATTCTATAGACCAAAACCCCCACAGGCACTCCTCCTCTTACTACAATAAACAAACAATAGTGTAATTTCTTTTGCAATAATCAGTTCAGTAAAGTAATTAAATAATTTGGAATGCTTGGCTTTAAAACAACTTATTTAGTATATCCCTTTGAGCTGCCTCTCAAAAATCTTTCTGAGAGTATTAATTTTATGCTACAATAATGGCATTTAAGCTGTTACAAACACTGCTAGTTTTATCACCTCTGTTCCAGTTACTGAGAGGTAAATGGTTGGTATTTACCTGTGAAAGCTTCAGGGGTATAGTCTCAAGCTGAATGTCACACTCCAGCCGTGGAGCATGGCGAGATCTTAAAGGCTCCTTAGAACAATTTCTCTTGAGAAGAGCAGAGGTGCAGACAGGTTCCATGATGTAATTATGAGTGCGACTTTCCATACTTCTATCCATTGCTTCCTGGGGGTTACAAGCAAATTATTCTCTAACAAGCAAGCGCACAATACTCATTAGGATGCATTAGTTTCATGCACTAGAATGTACTTTATCAGCATGACAGTCCATTGGAAAAAACTTCTTGAACGTGTTCTCTCTTCAAAAGCAAAACAGGGTATTTCACAGCACAGCCTTTGTGGGTTGCACAGGTATCCTGCCATTAAAGCATGAAACCATGAACTTCTGTTGCTCTTAAAAGCACCAGATCCAATAAATTCTAAGTCAATTAGGTCTGCAGTACAGAAAGGAGACTAAAAACAACTTCTCTTTCACATGCAAAACCTCTCTCATGTACCTGTAGCTGACCAGGAGGCAGGTCACCCAGTAAAGTGCAGTTGGTATCCCAATAAACACTGAAATCAGCAACATCCATCTGCTTTTTTCGCATCAACTTCTCCACCTGGAGCAGGAAAAGTGGAATGAAGTCAAGATCACACACCACATACCATGTAGTTTTTAGTTCTACCTATCCTATAAAAAATATGCTCAGAATCCATTTAATACAACAACCAAAAGATTATTAAAATACTGTATGTTTTACTGAATATTTACTAGCACCCATAAAACGCAGCATCCCACCTGAGCTGCCAGGAGCTCATGTACACAGAGTTGTACTTACTGGTTCAAACACTGCATTTTGCATTGAGACATTTTTGATACAGATGCCAAATGCAAACGGCTGTGAGGGGTTTGTGACACCATCTTCAAACCTCAAATGCACATCCTGAATTTTTAACTAGACAGAAAAAAAACATTACTAGAGATATTATTTACATCATTACAGCAGACAGTAGTACTTTTCATTAATGCTGGAGCAATTTCATATTTGATTTCTGCAATTCTCCAACGAATTTCTAGTAGATATTTAATCTAATAGAAACCCTATTCTTCATTTCTGTTTTTGAACTCTCTGCTTCCACTTTCTCCTCAGATACCAGCAGTCCCTACCCTTTTCCCCAAAAATGAGCCACTTTCACAAGACACTGTACTTTTTTTTGTATCCTACAATTATTTTTTATTTTAAATGCAAATGTGCAAGTGCCAACCACTCAAAAGCAAAGACTTACTTCAATGTTTTCTACAATTCTTGTGACTACTGATGCAGTAACTGAGTACCAGTAAGACTCCCCTTTCTGCTGCTGTTCTTTCTGAAAGAGAAAACAGGGATAAGCATTACCAACCACTGTAAGAGCTGGTGAGGAGATGATATGCTTTGTTACACTGAAATCAGGGGTAAGAGGGAGAAAGATTAAAAACCTCAACTATTTCAGTATCTCCAACCCATATGTGGGACACACGACGTAATGGTGAGAGGTGGTGGGGCAGAAATTGCCCTATGTCAGCATGTACAAATCAAATTTAAACTTCATTCCCTGTGCATCTGTTCTCCCCCTTGTTAGGAGACTTAAATACAATCCATCCACCACAGAGGTTCCTTCACCATGAAACACAAGCGTGACTCACTTTCCATTTTTCTTCAAGTGCCAGCAGAAGGGCTTTCTTGTGTTCTCTCTCTTGCAACTTCTCCCTTTCCTCATCAAACTCTTCTCTTTTTTCTGGTGCACCAATTAAGTGCAGTTTCGAGACAGATATCACCCATGGATCCACATGGGGACGATAAAAAGGGATCTGCAGTGTTATTTTGCCAATGAAACCTGGATATACAGAACAGAGAGACTGTCAGATTCCTGTGAAAATTTACTTTATCATCCCTGAAAATCCTCAAAGAAAAAGTGGTGTGAGAAACAAGCTGACATAGAAATAGCCTGAAAATCAAGCTACCTCATTTGTTCAAGCCTCTGACTCAGAGGTCCTCTAAAGCAATACTTTCTGTTTAGAAAATATCTGTCTTGCACACACAAGCAAAATACAAACCTGCCTTTACTTCAAATGGTAATTCCAGTTCCTTTAAGGCATCTTTTTTTAGTGGTAAGTTTTCCAATTCAACAGCACCTATACAAAGCAGAAAAAAAAGACAAGCCTGCTAAACAAAATTATGTTAAAGAAAGCCAACTTGAACACTGTAAGCCTAAAATGACTGGCATGGTGTTTCTAAAAAAAATCAAACAGCATTTAATGAGAACAGTCAACCTACCGCTTCAGGTTGTGTTACCATCACAATGGTTACTTAACACACTTGTTAATTTTCCAATGTCATGTGCTCAAACTATTTGATGAGATCATCTAGAAGCTATCTTCTGTGAGGTTTTAGAGCTGAACTTCATTGCAACCACAGAGAAAACCTCTCCTCATTGTCTTGTCAAAAGAGATACCTATTTTCTCAGTATTGTGAAAAGCACACACAGGAAAGCCTTGGAGTATTACAAAATATTCTCACCAGAAACAGCAGATAGCAGCAGCAAAGGGTGAACAGAAAGCACCGATTTGAGGACTCTGTACAAAGTACAGAACTCGTGGGCACAACACGACATAAACCAGATTACAGGGGAGTAACTACGAGCACCAAAAGGTAAGAGGCTGCAGGACACTTTCTGCCACAGTCCCTCCACAGGAAAGTTACTGAACAGTATCAAGAAAAAATGACACTCCTATGACACACTGAGATAGCTAAGCATACTTTTGAAATTTTCATATAAATTTGTTTAAGAGTATTGATAAGAAGTAACAAGAACGTAAGATAATTTACTGTTCATTGTAAAGTTCTAGCACCAAATTATGCATTAGAAGGGTTTATATAAACATTAAACATAATATTACGTGATTATTTCTATTCCACCTTCCAGTCATTACAAAAAATAACACTTTTCCAAATCACAGTACAAAAACACTACAGAAAAAACCACAAAGCCTCCCTCACCCTTTAGAAGTGCCACTGAAAGTTGGTCTGTGTTCAAGTTATTGACATATTTGCCCAAGTAGGTGTTGAGGACCCAGGCTACTAATCCTTCCAACATGACTGTCCTAGAAGAGGAAAGCTAATGTTTTTCTGTCATTTTCTGGATTTCTCTTCCATAATTAGTCTCGGTCTAAAAGAAAAAAAACAAGAAAATTATTCTCTGAAATATCCACTCTCAGCAGAGCTGACATCAGTGTCACTACAATTCTTACTGTGATCTATCTAAAGAGAAGTAAAAGCACTAAGGTTGATATCTACCTTAAAAAAGCTTTATCCTATGCCCTTTAAGTGTCAAATCAGCTTCATATAAAGATCTGGTGATTACACACCACTCCCATTTGCACATGAAGTTCATCTTTCCATCCTTCTTCTAACCAAAGCAGCACATTTTGTTTCAATAATCAACAAGGCCCATCTACAGTCCTCCTCCAGAAAAGGGAAGGCTAAAACTCCACGCTGACCTGAAGTTTGCACTGGCCTCCTTGACCTCTGCTGCCAGTATTTTCACCATGCTGGGTTTGGCAGCCTGGTCTGGTAACAGCCCAAAGCCTGTGACTGTGTTTTTGTAGAATTCTTACATGACATCTGTGAAGCAACTCACCCTACCCAAACCCCTTTTTGGGAGAGCGTGTGTGTGTGGGAAGTAACCAGATACAAGCCCCAAAAATAGCTCATCAACAGTTACTCCACCAGGTTTTCAGAGTGGCGGCAGAGATTACTGCATGAGGAAGGAAAAAGCTGCATTAGAGAAGCATCACTGGTCACACTCATGAACATTTCCCTTCACACTCTTCTCCAGCCATTTCTGTTTCAATTTAGGTGGTAATCAGGGCACTGTAAATCCCAAAGTCCCTGCTCAAGTTTTTAACCAGTGAACTGCAAAACTATTAGCTCCTGCAAGGGCTTTACCAGGTGAAGCTGATAAAGAAAACAGCATGCAGGCCATTTCTTGAGGTTAGAACAGAGTAAATATATCAATTTTGTATTTAAAAAACTCTCCCATACCTGCCTAAACCAATGAATTCTACAGAGCAGAAAAGCAAGATGCATCTTTTATTTACATCTGACAATAGAAGAATGTGACAACTTCAAGAGTCACATTTTAAATTTAAGATTTAGAGTTTTCCTATTACCAGGTTTGCTTGATTTTAGGCAGCCCCATTTAAGCCTTTCTTTTTTTGAAAGGCAGGGAAAATATATAACTAATAGTAAAAAAAAATAGCCAAAACGAAGCAAATAATGAAAGGCTTTTTTTAAAGGCTGAAAGTGAAACCATGCTGTCCTGAAGTATGAAACAGAAAATAGCACAGGAAGGTTCGATTCAACTCAGTCACGACTTCGCATTAAATGTGTTTAACGTTTCTATTTTTATAAAATTTCTTACCAAGTTTCAAAAATAATAGTATTATTCCACATAATAAAGACTGAGCATTCGGATTCTTGGGCCATCAGCACATATAATAAATTTTTATTTTAATAAAAGTGATAAGAAAGCTCAAGATCAAACAAAAGCAAACAGTCATCTTTGTCACACTGTCATTAAAAGAGTCAATAAAAAAGGAATCTACAGGTGTCTGGAGCCTAAGCACAGAAGAGATCAGCATCCCAACAACTGAAATACTCTGGTGCATGAACATTTCCATGCCTGAACACCCTAAGAACTGTAAATAAAGTAGATCACCTCCTGAACCTAAACTCGTGGGACATAACTAACCCTACAGAAATCTTTCAAATGTTTTAAGGTTTTTACATTTTTAACTCTGTAGCGCACTGCTATGCCTCTGGGAAGAAAAACAACGCATTTATTTTCTATGACAGCGTTTTAAGTTCCTTAACACAGTAGTAAAAGAACTGTCAGGGTGAGAACCAAAGCCCAAACCAGGCCCTGGCTCAAAACGGGCTCCTTTTTTTCTGGAGAACACCCTCAGTTTTCTGCACGCGGGGGCAGAGCAGGCCCTGGAGCCGCAGGGCCAGGGCAGGTCCGAGGGCAGCGACCGGAGGGGCCGGGGGGCTCTTCCAGCGCCCCGTTACCCAAAAACGGGCGAGAAGGAGCCTCCGAGGCACTGCCGGGGAAACGGGGGACCGGCAGGAGAGACCTGCGAGCTCGCACGGCGTGCCGGGGCGGGAGCGAAAGGTCACCTTGCCCAGCGGAGCGGGAGGGACCCCGGGGCAGCCCCGCGGGAGCCTCGGCGTGCGTGAAGCGGCGAGCGGCCCGCGCCGGGCGGGGAGGCCCTGAGGGACCCTCAGGCCCTACCGCGGGCTTGAGACCCCCCGGGCCCGGGCCAGCGTTGCCCACCGCGCCCCGCGGAGGGCGCAAGGACCGGGACGCAGCGCGGCCGCCCCTCGCCCACCCACCCCGGGGCGGGGCGGGGCGCCGCGAGGGGCGTGCGGCAGGGAGGGGCCCCTCAGGCCGGACCCGTGGAGCGGGAGCAGAGGCTGACGCAGGAGGGAAGGGCAGCGGGGCCGCGGGTGCCCCGTGTCTCTCCCGTGTCTCCCCGAGCCCCCCCGGGGAGCCCCCCGGGGACCCCCGCACTCACC